>JAZHYW010035164.1:0-29459 GCA_037355805.1 Ixodes ricinus | reverse complement strand
ACACCCTAATCATCACCCTTGGAGGATGGAAGATCGCCCAGTGAACTGCTAATGTGACGACGCATCTGGGCTCGCTTGCTCGAAGCGCTAGCCCTGGCTAAAGTTAGCCGCAGTTCTCAGGAGAGGATTTTGAAATCACGTGACTGGCTCGTGTAGGGACGCGAGGAAACATGGCGATGACCCCGGTGAGTGAGCGCTCGTTCGCTTTGGAACTAATATGTCGTTGCAGCTGCAATATCGGGCGCGTTAGTCAGCAACGAATGGTGCAGGACGCTTTCGCTTTGCCTTGCCTCACTTAAATCGCAAAGCATAAGCAATGACCTCGCCGCATTTTTACGATAAATGAACGCGATAATTGTCGGCATGGCAACGTCTTTAGGTAAAGCAGATTGCCTTGACTCAATCTGGTAGGGTATTGATAGCACACAAAAGCAGACACGCGTCCCAATAGGCATTTTTCTAAATTACCCAAGCACCGAGGAGAACGCTGGGAGTGTAATTCTACGGTCCTGCGCGCGCTGGCCTTCCTCTTATAAAAGACTCGAAGAAAATATTCATATTAAGGCGTTGACGAATGCGCGTGCAAGGCAAAATTTGTTTTAGACTTTTTGCTTTAGAACAATTACTACTGCAGACGCCAGCAAGTAGCAACGCGTGTAACTACACTCGTAGCATGAATCCCCGCGGTGCTTGGGAAATTTATAAAAAGGTCTATTAAGACGCTGTTCTGCTTTGGTGTGTCTATCAATACTCCGGCTTATTGATTCAAGGCAATCTGCTTTCCAAAGACGTTGCCATGCCGACAATTATCGCGTTCATTTATGCTTAGGAATAACCAGAATAAAAAAACTATCTAAAAAATGCGGCAAGGTCATTGCTCATGCTTTGCGATTAATAAGTAAGGCAAGGCGAAAGCGTCCTGCACCATTCGTTGCTGACTAACGCGCCCGATATTGCAGCTACAACGACATTTTAGTTTTAAAGCGAGCGGTGCTCACTCACCGGGGCACCGCCATGTCTCCCCGTATCCCTACCGAGCCAGTCGCGTGATTTCAAAATCCTCTCCTAGGTACTGCGGCTAACTTTAGCCGCGGTTAGCGCTTCGAGCAAACGGGCCCAGGTCGCTGGTGCCAGACTTCACAGTGCAGCCCGCAGCTCACAAAAGAAGCGGTAGCAGTTCCGACCAACGAGGCAACTACGACCACTCGGGTCAGGGGACGTCGTCTGCACAAGGGACAGCAAGGGGTGGCCAACCAAGGCCAAGGTTCAAAAGGAGGTGGCACCAAGGTCCTACAGGGTCGTAGCAGAGGACGGAACAGAGCTGCGTCGCCACCGGCAACACCTCATCGGAACGCCCGAGGCCTTCGTCCCTAACCCTCATCTTTGACGACAACAACGCACCCATGGTGACCTCACCCCAGCCATCTAGGAACCTTCGGGCACAAGGTCATCGGGCTATCTAGCCATTTAGGAACCCAGTCGCTCCACCGGTCATCGGCGTCCCGATACCAACGGGAGCCCCAACACGGATGCGACGTCTTCCTCAGCGGCTTCTTACGATGCCAATAGACCGATCTCACCAGCCGGTTTGACTACACCCCCGCTGCCGCAATGCATCGAGGGAACTTAGGGTCTTTGGGCACGTGTGACAACCTCGCTGGAGCTCTGCGCGTGTAGGGCACGAGAAGGCACGAGCCCTCGCATGCACGGCCGTCGGTCTCCTGTGAACTGAAGTTATGGCGGCGACACGCATGCGCCGAACGCTTGGTGAGATCGGTCTATTTCACTCCAACTCTCCTGTGTGTTGTCTGGTAATTCATTCAACCTTCCTATGGGGTAATACGTGGTGTCTGTTACTTCGACCTTGCTCATGTGCGTTAAAAAGAAAGAAAAAGGAAGAGTAAGTTGCTGACAGTAAACCACTGAAAAAACCTGAAGTAGGAAAGGTAAGGTTATTACGTTATTTGTCACTTATTGCCACAGATGGTGCGCTGACTACAAGGGTTTTCCTTTCCTTTGATGACCCTCGCCCGTATAGTTTAGTTCTCTTGATCTCTTCTCATGGAACCTTCTGATTACCTTTTGTTCCTGTTAGTATTGGTTTGCAGTTAGAGTCTGCATGTTCACTCTGAGATGCCCCGCCGGTGTTGATTTGAGTGACGAAGCATCTTCCCGTAACCTTGTGTTCACGCAGCGGCCTGACTGATATATGCATACACACGACGAACGAATTTAGACACAACGGCTGCAGCAGTTTTTATTTCGGAGTGTTGTTCAAAAGGATTGGTTGGACTCACACTACAAAAGAACAGTTAACGAAGTCGTTGAATCTAATTCATGCCTCGTGTTGTACTGACGTCTCGAACGTACAAGCTTCATATATCCTCCGCTTGGTAGGAGCCCCTCCAACTTGTTTTTAATTAATTTCAAGAAGGTCGCCATAGGCGGTATTCACTGGACGCCATATTTGAGGTGACTGCTTACAGCGCATGCTCGGGGTGAGTTCTTATTTATGGTCTTCCCTGAAGACAATCTTGATGGTGTGCAATGTGCGTGATGGAAGCGTTGTGGAAGCTTTCCGTCAACACGTGCTCTGTAGTAGCGACCTCAACTATGGCCGCCGGTGAATACCACCTTGTGCGTGCCATACACAGAGATGGTGATAGTGATCAAAGTTGCTTGACTGAATATCGAAAAGGGTCTTCTGAGGTGAACCTGGTTACCTCACTCGTCCATCGGTTGTAGCGGAATGCGCCTATCTTGCTTCTCTGTGCCAAACGCTGTTCTGTCTTTTCCGGCGCCTCATCATCGCGACGAAGACATTGAGTATGTGTACCGCCCTCCCCCCCCCCCCCTCTTCGCCCCTTTACTGTTCAGCGATGTCCTCTTCAGTGTGCTTCTTGCCAGAGCACTTGTGCCGGTATCAAAATTTTAAAAGCCGTAAATATTATTTGGAGCAGCCAGAGCACCACCTGAAGATCAGCATTCTTGATTCGGTACAAGACACACGGAGAACTAAGGTGATACAAGATTGTCGCGTAAGTTTTCACCTGCACTGCCTTTGTCCCAATCTCGCGTTCACTTATTAATTTCTAAACCGTGTAGCTCTGGGTCAAAATAACATTATTCACTTTCCTGCAAAATATGGTGTGTAAAAGAGTGTCACATGTTCTCACCGTCTGACAAGATAGTTTCAGACGCCACAGCAACTCCGCCAGCAAACACGACACTGTACATTGCGATCATGTTCTCCAGGGAATTGTCCAGATGAACCAGAACCTTTTCGCCTCTCTTAACGCCATGTTCTGGAACCCAGCGGCGTATCGCTGGAACATTTTGAGGAGCTCTGAGCACGTGATTTGTTCATCCTCCCAGACCTGCAACGTGTTGATCACTTTATACTTTCCAGCTATCGGGTATATGATGTCACAGAATGTATAAATGCCGAATTAAAAAGTGGCGCGTTTCTAGCAATCGTGGTAGACTAAGTTGCTTCTTCACGGAAAGGATATGCAGAATTATTAAACCTTGCCTCCTGAAGAAACTATTAGAACAACATTTTTTTAGCTTGAATACAGCTTTTTATAATAAAAAGATAAACATAAATAAGCGCACATGCGAAGCTACGCCAAGTGCACCTTTTCCGAGAAGCGTTCTGCGCACGCGTGGAGCGCCCGATGCCAAGCGGCGAAAATCGGCACGAGAAATCGAGAAAATTTGGAAGGAGGCTGTGAATTATCGAGTAGAACACGTAAATACAACATATATATATAATTGTGTTACACAAAAAAAAAGGAAGTGGACGGAAAGAACAACACGATGTTTGGGTGGACGCCACGAATGTCCCTCTTTAAAGTCGTGTTGGTCGCGCGACCAGTCAACAACTCCGTAGGGAAAAAGTGACTAGAATGGCGGCTGTACCTCTAATCACTGTAGTCGTCAGCTGTGCAACCTGTGCTTCACCGGACTCACCAGTTCTTCACGCCTTCATCACCTCTTTTTATGAGTACGGTCGATCCCCCATCCCGCGGCCGTGCCAATAGTCACCTGACTTTTGAGAATCCGCCAGATTGAGCGAAAGTTTCCTATTTTGGGATTGGCCATCCCTCAATGGGGCTGGGCGCCGGCGTCCTCTGTCTCTCGTCGGCGCCGGGTGCGTAGTACAAAATCGTTCGGCTGATTTCGGCTCCGGCGGCCCGATTTCGGTGCAAAACCGGTCCGAAAACTCTCTCCCTCGGTGAGAACGCCGCCCGGCTCTTTCGCCGGGACGGGGTAAAAAACGGCTGTGTGAATGAGGGTTTATACCTTTTGGGTTGCTTCCTGCCACACCCGTCCGCCGCCGTCGCCATCGTTGCTCGCTGCTCGCTAGGTTACCTTGTTTTTCGCGGGTTCCCCTGGTTCTCTCTACGAAGCTGATCACGAGGTATGAAAGTCCCTAGGTGCGTACCTTCGTACTGCTCGCGTGTCTCACGTGCCGTCGCGCACGCGCCGCGGCTGATCGATTGGTAGCGCAGGTCACTTCCTCGATTTTTAGTTCGTGCAGCCACCGCCTGGTGCCGTCGATATGTGCAAAAGGTTCTTTGAGTTACTCTCGCAAAGGCAGCGTTGACATGTTTATTGCCCACAGCGTGAAGCAAAGGGACCGATGGCGCTCTGAAGGAACTACTACCGCATAAATCGGTTTCCCAGCATATACAGGATGTTAAGACGTAAAAAAACATGGCCAAACTTTCGGGGAGTATGTCGCTTCCGGTTGGCTATTGGTATTGTTACTTGTTTTTGAGGACCCGCAGCGATAGCGCGTACTTCAAAGTGTACGGCAAATTGCGAAACAATTGCGTTGCATACGTGAAACGTTCTACCATTACAGACGTTTGGTGATGTTCTGAGTTTCCAGACAAGCGACGCCTACGTCCACGGTGCTCTTCATCAGATAGTTTAACGCGTACCATGTGTACACTTAATAGTTCTTCCTAGAATGAAGCGATACTACAGCTAATCGGGATGATAAACCTGGTGACCTTCCCGAGCCTTCCAAACGCTCGAGCTCCTCTCCCTCAGTGCGCACAGGTGACCGATCTCCTCCTCGCCTTCCTCACATCTCCTCGCCTACCCCTCTGGTCACATGACGCCCCTGTTAAAGAGACAATAGGACGATTTTGAAATCGAATTTCATCCACTGCATGTCATAAAAGGTGCGAAAAGAAAACCAAACACAAAATAAAGCGCCAAACACTTTTCACTACAGAACTTTTAAAACAAAAGCGGACTCTTTTATATCCTTCTTCCTTCGAAAGCTATCTGCCTTTCTACTGCGATGCATCCGTGGTGCCAAAGCACGTCAGCCAAATTCACGTGGCCTCTTGCATAAGAACCTACCTGACCAGCACCGCGATCATAGACGATGAATAGCCGGTGAATGTTTCTTAAAAGTCTTGTTGAATAATATTCTGATCTACAATCTGTATCATAATGACCGACGTGACGGAAATTGCCGAATTTTATATTGCTCGAACCCATGCGCCATATATCGTGTGGTAAACGAAGCAAGATAAATATCAGACTGCGACTGCGCCGATCGCGGTTCCTGCTGTCTGCTGAAAAACATGGCGTCGAGGTCGGCGTGGTGGAAGCTCATCCTTCCTCGTAGAGCGCTATCCTTGACTGAATTCTCGTCGTGAGCCGCGATGATAACCCAGCACGTCCTAGAAGGAAAGATCCAAGTACTCGTGCGGCGATGTTGAGGCGGCGCCCTCAAGACAGCAGAAACGCTCGTGCCGTCGCGTTTGTTTACTTTGATTAGAGTGGTGCTTTCCTAGCATCTGTGTCCTCGAACATCACCCGGATTTCTTATTTTGCGCGTTCCATGCGTGTGCTCCAGTTCAAGGTATTACTGGTGCGCACTGTATTTAAAGGCGTGGATCACGGTATTTGAAGACGTATATGAAGGATGCGAATTTTGAAGCGAGTTCATTACCCGAAAAAAGTTATTAGTGTTAGCATTCCTCAACTCTCGCAACGTCTATGTGATCAGGAAATCAATTTCTACGTTGCTATATTGCTGCCAAGACTACATCGTCGTTTGCAATCGTAGAAAAGGCGTGTGGCGAGATTTGTACTATCGGTGAAGTCGTGTGTTAATGTCGTGATCGTCCAGCACGGCACACTGCATTTTTTTTCTGTTATTTTTTCCTTCACTCTGCCCTGTGACCCTATCCTAACAAAAAACTATTAATAAAGCTTTAGGTTATGAAAAACGGTCTTACATTTTCTGTTACGCCAGTGAGTGGCAGCGCGTCCACTTCTTTGTAGAGATACCGCGGAAACAGCTGAACGCGGCGGAAAAGCGGCCGCCTTGCTGGCGACCTGCTGCGCTTCTTGCAGTGGTTGCAGGAGTGTGTAAGCGCGGCGCAGAGCGGTTGTTCCGATCACAACGGACGCAGTCGTAGCTAGCGTGCTCGTTTCAATTCCCGTAATTACAGTTTATGCAGTCCGGAGCTTAAAACGAAACTGCTGCGGTTTCACCGATTGCTACTCGGGGAACAACGTCGAAGCACTTGGTGCAGGCTCATGGGTTTGAGGGACCCAGGTCTCAGGTCATCCGCGTATGCTTGGAACATCTCGTACAGTGAAGTCGCCGCTTTTTGCCGTTCGATTCCGACGAGAAACTGGGGTCTTCGTCGGAAGACTCGCCGTACTTTCCAAAGGAGTACTGGCGTATGGTCCCAGCTGTCGCTGTAGCCCAACATATCTAACTGAATTCCGCTCAGGTTCGATGGGCCCCTGCCTATCGTGGTGATGAGAGGCGCCGATTCAGAAAATATCTCGGTGGCATTGGTGCAATTTGCGCTGTAAAACCCTGTGCTAAAACCTACCGGCACACCGCCAGCTCGCCACTAACGCTCCCATTCTCCTACTGCCTAGAGAACTTACGGTTCCTGTGCTACAGTATATTGTCACGAATGACAATTAATGAGGCGAATGTAACTGAAAGAACTAAACGTTTAATGGGGCAAACTTGTGCCCAAAACAAAAATGAAACAGAAGATAACAGTAGAGCGTCGCCGGCGTCGATGACGGCTGACAGCAGGATCGTACGCTGGGGCGAAACTGACCCCACTCGCCTTACGGAGTCCCTTATGTACCCTCGTGGGTTTCTGGATCATTCGGCGTAGAACTTGCGGTGCGTAGAACAATCCCCTATTGAAAAAATGTCTGTGAGGCCCACTAGGATTTCCTGTGAGGGCCTGAGAGGCCTTTTAGGATATCCTGAAATGCCTGATGGGTCCACCAGGCTCCTCTAGTAGGTCTGTGGGGCCCATCAAGATATCTTTCTGAGAGGTGTGCGTTCCTTCAGGGTCGTTCTAAAGGGTCTGTGTGGCCTTTCAGGGCCGTTCTAAAGGGTCTGTGAAACCCGCCAGACATTATCGGGAGGACCTCGCAGAATTCATCCGAAGACGGTAGTGCGTAAACGTGCTGTGTTCATCGGCAGCCCGCTTCGGTGACGCGAGTGCGTAAACCTGTTGTGTCCCTCTTTATATTGGTTCATTGTGTAGACGAAATTGCAAGCAAATATTGTTTTGATCGAGACTCATTGAGTGCAAACGATGCCTATCGAGCTAAGCATTTATCGAACGATCTCGCCCCAAGAATTCGGCGGTGCGAGTTGGCCACCCAGCGGCCCAGCCGCCCACCCAACAACTAAGTAAGCCAAGCCGGTCCGAAATGTGTGACATATGCGACGGACAGCAGACGGACTTATACGTATTGCTTATTTTTACTTACATTTCCTAGCACCGTCTACGTGTATACAGCGTTTCAATATTTACGAATTCAAGGCCCACCAGCGCGTGATTGTTGCTTCAAAAACGGAGCGTTGAAAATGTCATTTATTGAGAAGTTGCCGGCATAAGATCGCGGCTTCCAAACGTCTCTTCGGGCTGCCGAAGCGAATCTCGGCCGCTCCCCCGCACTATGAAGATCTCTCCTTATCTTTGGGAGAGGGGGTTTTGACCACGCAAACCACGACATCCGGAATGTGGAGTGCCCCGAAAGCAAAGTGGACAGGTCTTACCAGCGCGCGACTGGGAGGGGCGCCTTGAAATTAGAGTCGCCATGACATCCCCGCGTCCGGATTGGTCAATTTGCTGCCGGTGGCAACGGTCGTAGGTCGGCGGGAAAGTCTTTGTTCCTGTTGGCTGTTGACGCTCGGTCAGCTCGGTGAGCTCGTGTGAAGGCGCTGTTTGTGCGAAAGAAGCGTGTGTATTCCTGCGGCGACTTTCCTCGGCAGGTTCTTGGGGAGTTTGGGCGGCATGGGGCCGTTTTCGATATCTGGGTGGTGCACACGGATGGCCCTACTCACCAGGAGTCGTGCGTCCGAGAACGCAGCCACGCTGGAGGTCGGACAAGCGTCGTCGCCCTGAGCCGAAGCCGCCAAGCGATCTGCCTCCTCATACCCTCGAATGCCGCAGTGGGCCGGCAGTCACTGGAAGGAATTTCTCCATTCTTGACGCTGCAACACGATCGCCACGTTCGCCAACTCTCCGGTGAGCTGTGGTGCACGCTCCAGGTTGGGAAGCTGGGTCAGTGCCACCTTCGAGTCGCTCAGGATTACCAGGCGGTCGGGCCCGCTCTCTGCTTCAGCCAAGGACAGTGCCGGGCGAAGCGCCGCCAGCTCGGCTGTCGCCGAGCGTGAAAGGAAAGGCGCTCCGCTGCCCGTGCTCCGAGGTCTGTCGACACCGTGCTGCGGCTGTTACTGTGCGTGCGTCGTGGTTGACGGACTCGTCCGTGTATCATCACGCCCATCCCTTGAAGCGCTTTTTGTGTTTCGGGCCCTCGAGGTCGGCGTTGAGTTGAACTCCAAGCGGTGCATCTGTTCGGTTTCATTAGTTGAACTACCTTACGTCTCAGGAATTTACCCAGCGGCATTGTGAGTACCTCGAAATATATATTTTTTGCGACAAACAACTCGGTTGTCCCTATTTGGTCTGATCACTTGTCTGCAGCTACTTGCGCGCGGGTTTGAGTAAACGCTTTACATACATTTTGATTTGTCGCGGCTTTCCGGAAAGCTGCATTTATAAGGTATGTTGGCTAAGGGGATAGGCCGAAGGGCTAAAGTCTGAAGTCTGAAGTCTTGAAGTCTGACGTCTTGAAGTCTGACGTCTTGAAGTCTGAAGTCTTGAAGTCTGAAGTGCTGAAGTCTGAAGTCTTGAAGGTCTAGTAGGGTCCCATAACACATCAGGGCTGAAAGGTATTTTTTTCAATAGGGTCGGAACTTCGCTCAGACGAGAATGTTCTCGAACTTACGAGAAGTGCCAAGTTGAAAGAATATATAAAAGGACAGTGGGCAGACTGGAATCGCACCTACAGCTCCCGCGCGACAGTCAAGCGCGGTAACCACTCGGCCACGCACGCGCTTGCTCGCCAACGCGCGTGGCATTACTCCCCCTTTAAAAGCGCACCGTCTCGATGCGATCTGCCGGGAAACAAAAACAGCAAAACAAACAAAAATATTGGCAAACTCGTAGACTTGTTCAACACAACCCTATCGAGCGTATTGCAAAACACAATTCACATTCCTACCCCAATAAAAATCGCTCTGGGGGGCTTCGAAATTTTTTAAAGGGTGTGAAGGGGACTTCAGGAATTTCTGAGATGTTTGAAGGGGGCACTGATATTGGTTCGTTGGCCCCGTCAGAGGCTCTCCTCGAAATGTCTGAAAGCCTGTACATGCCTTCCTTACGAAAATGGCATATCTGAACTTATATAAAAAAATACATACGGTTATGTAAAAAATTGGGCAGATCTGGCCATATCAAGTAAATCAGTTTATATAAGCCTTATCAAGCCAGATCTGATCAATTTTTATATAATCCGTATCAGGGTCTTGATACGGATATATCAAGACCCTGATTGACAGGTTTTTTTTTATTCTTGTAGATTTGTTTTAAAAAGCTTCATGAAAGCTACACTTATGCGGTTTGTGCGAGTTAGTTATACGCCCAGGGGGACATTTGTGGGTGGCTTATCTTTGCAATAAGTCGGCTAATGATTTGAAATGCACTATTTAATTTTTAAATTAGTGAAAATAGACATATGGTTCCAATTAGAAACTTGCTGAACGTCGTCCAAAATCCCTAAATCAGTCATTTTCAGAAAGACTTTCAGCGCGTGAGAAAGTTACCACTCGTGGAGCAGGTACTATCACGATCAATATGAGTGCGAACACCGCTCCGCGTTGTCCGCGGTACTACCAGTGCCCCCTGGCGATTGCTCTTTGAAGCATCAGTGCACCTTGCGGTCGAGACATATCGTCTCTAGCGATCGCTGCACCCTTCTGCACTTCCGGGTCGTCTGCTAGCAAAAAAAAGCAGCGCGAAAAAAACCACGAGGACGTCCCGTATGTGTCTTCGTCCTCGTCGTTTTTATCGCGCTGTTTTCTATGATGAAGCGTATCAACCACGCTCGCTGCGCTCGTGTATCACTACTGCGTGGTGCACGTTAAAGACACCAGGCTAGCAGTCGTACTGCACTGGCTAAATTGTTTATCTACAGTGGGTAACAATGTCGCCATGTTCTGACAAAGTAACCTCCTGCTGTATAAACAATTGTCGTTTGACTTTTTGACCCACGCTCGCACCGCGCTAACTTCTTGCCTGTGCGCATTGGTGGTCCTTTGCTCTCGCAAAACTCACGCGAAGTAAATAATCGGCAGTCTTAGTTTATTGTTTTGATACCTCCGATAACAATATGATGCATGCTTAAAGGCGTCAGCGAAGTATCGAGTATTGTTATCGGAGTCATGAGAATAATCTACTAAAACTTCCTAATAATAAAGATGACGCTAAAAATATTTATACAAGTGATTTTTCCTGGCGCACATTGCTAGCGAAAAATGCGCTTCATCATTGGTGAACAGTTTCGCAGTGTCGCCGACCGTTTATCGCTATACTTCGTTTCAGCTTCGGTCCGAGCGCGGCCGATGTTATGAGCCGAAGGGCCAATCAAACAGCGCAAAAAGCGCAGCGTCATGGCGTGTTCTCTGCGCTTGATAGGACTAGCCGGCGGAGGAGCACGCACAGGGAGACGGCGAATACCGGCTGGTCCTATCGACTGCATAAAGCACGCCATGACGTTGTGCCTTTTTCGCTGTTTGATTGGCCCTTCGGCTCATAACATCGGCCGCGCCTCGGACCTAAGCTGAAACGAAGTATAGCAGACGACCCGGAAGTGCAGAGTGGCGAGACGATCGCTAGAGACGATATGTCTCGAAACCAAGGTGCACTGATGCTTCAAAGAGCAATCGCCAGGGGGCGCTGATAGTACCGCGGGCCACGCAGAGCGGTGTTCGCACTCATATTGATTGTGATAGTACAAGGCTAGCGGTTTCGGTCAGGCGCCCACGTAATTTTTCCGTCTCTTATCTAGCCAGAGCCCTGTACCTGGTCCACGAGTGGTAACTTCAGCGCACTACTGGGCTTCACACGCGCTCAAAGTCTTTCTAAAAGTTACTGATTTATGGGTTTTGGACGACGCTCAGCAAGTTTCTAATTAAAACCATATGTCTATTTCCACTAATTAAAAGTAAATTAGTGAATTTTTAATTAATTAGCCGACTTATCGCAAAGATTAGAAAACTGTACAATGTCCCCTGGGCGTATAACTCACTCGCACAAACCGCATAAGTATAGTTTTTCACGGCTCCTTCTAAAACAAATCCGCAGGAATAAAAAAATAACACCCGGTATTTAGGCATTGCACGTACGTCACACCATGACGTCGAACACCGGTATCCACTATGCTGGTGGTTGACTCATAGAGTAATCTACACAAGGTAAAGATGCGGACACTTCCATAGGCCCCAGCGGCCCATTTAGCTGGCAGGCAGCGCACCCAGCGGCCGTCGTAGTCCCCAACTGAATGAATGGAGTCACAGTATTAAAAAAACAACTTACCGGATGGATAGATATCTAGTTTAGGCGGTAGACTGTGGAGCCTTGCACGGCTGCGGTGGTAGCGCTCCTATTTACCGAACCGCAGCGCAGGAGAAAGCGGACACCACTGATATAATTGTTAGTTCTGACTTTACAAGCCAGGAAACCCATAGGGTTTATGCTGTCAGAAGAACACCACCAGGGAGTAATCAATTGGTCAAAGGGCCCTCTCTCTGAATTTGTTAATAGTGTTTCTCTTTACTTTCCTTTTTTTCTTCTGAATTTCTTTATCTTCTAGTGTATTGGGGTGAATGGTGTTTTTGGTTTTGTTTTTTTCCGGGCGTATGTAAATATATTATTTTCCGTGTCTTCCTCTTTAGTCTCAAACGTTAGGAGGGAGGTAGTACATATTGAAGGAGACATCAGTAAATGTGTGTTGCTAGTTGAAACAACTGTGCTGTCTGTCCTTGTCCCTAAGTGTTTTTATTCTTTCTTTGACTCTTGTGAGTAATCAACAGAGTTTATTTTCGCAACAAAAATATGATGGGCAGTTTGTGCCTCGTATAAAATTACAAAAACTACAAAACACAAGCACCGTGTATCAAGGATTCACAAACAGTACATCTTAAAAACTAACGACAAGCATATTATGGCATGCATGAAAATCTTATCAAACAACTGGAATTACAACGTTACAACTGCAATTGAATTGAAAGCCTGTTTTGTGTTTTCAAGCAAGTTCCATGGAAGGCGCTCACACACACATAACATATGCAGCAGAATGCAGCATCAGCAACAAATACTAAAAAAAAACTGGCCATGCAGTATCAAAGCTTGTTGATCAAATACAATTTGTACGCAAATAAAAAGTTTAGCAGAAGAATTCTGAAATGCACGATGACCACAATGAGAAGAAACAGACAAGTAAATGCCTAAACGAGATTGCCACTAGTATAGACCTACTTAGTCTGTGACATATTCATTAAATAACCCTAACACAGCCTGCACTGCACAATTAAACATACCTTGTTCCTGCTGATTTTAGTAACAATAATGACCAAACTAACAAGAACTGAAAGCCAACCGACAGGTTTTACGTTCATGTCACGTTTAACATGTGACATTTAACATGTAAGGTTTAACATGACCACTACCATAAAAATCACATATGAAATGGCTGACAAAAGACTGCTAAAGCAGACTGGTGCCCGGTGTACCTGCGACCCACTCATCACAAATGATTCCACCAAGGCTTGGCATGAAATCTGCACTGCCTAATTAAGTACATCTTACAGGGCGTCTACCAAACGACTTCTTCCAAAAGCGTGATTTTTCCAGGTTTTCTTTAACTATTTCGATAAAATTTCCTGGCTGTTCCTTCCTTCGAAGGATGACATTTTGGGCAATGTTATTCAGCAGAGCCGTGGCGACACCTGATCGCCGGGCTTCGTTCCGCACCACCGTGCCACTTTTACTGGTCACTTTCCCTGATTTAGCCAACCTTTTGCCAGTTTTCCTAATAATTCCCAGACTTTTCCAGGTGATCCGAAATTCCCTGAGAATTTCAGGCTTGCCAGGTTTGTAGACACCCTTCACCTCAATCTCCTTCACGCTTCACATATGTGTAAAGCAGAAACAGTGTCCAAAAGAAAGGAAGTCGCAAATAAGATGAGTGACCTAAGATGGTATTAACAAAGATCAAAATGGGAACTTACACACTCCACATGACAATAATGGGAAAAAAAGACATGACCATCTAAAAAATCAGTCATTACAATAGACCAGTAGAATGCAACCTACTTGCTGCAAATAATCTCAACAAATGGCTTCTCTCGTATATGGATAGTTAAATAAATCTTTACCTCTCTCAGTATCTGAATATGTCGATCGGCGAACTGAAGGCACAGTGGTTTTCATTAGCTTTGTTCGCCCAGGGTCTATTAAGTCACGCGCTGTGAAGTGACGGCTGCAGACGAACTACTTCGCATGTAGCTCACTGGACGATGTTTGCAGAAGGTCGTCTCTTTTGGCATACTTCAGCCACGCCTTTGACCTGCAAGATGTAGTGAAGTTCATTATTTTTTATTTTGTTTCTTTGTTCAAAATAAAATATTTGACCACAATGGTTTGCCTATTGTGGTTTCACATGGAGGTTATAAGCAAACTAATAGTGCTTCAGAAGGTTGTAGTTATTTATTGACTGCACACATACACTATTTTACAGACTGGTTAAAAGGTGTGCAATGCTATAAAAAAGTGTGTCTTTTTAGGAGTTCGGTAGTTTTATATTAGTTTGGATGATGGGCATCTGCTAGTTTTAGTGCCTTGCTCATTTATAGAAACATTAAAAATCTTGCAGTCTCAATAAAAAAAAAGAACACCGAGTTGTGGTTCCCTTGCATGTCATGGTAATTCACCACGTAGCAACGAATTTGTAATTCAGTCTGCCTTGTAGAGCTGGGAAGCAAGTCCACCACAATCCGGTTATCATGGAATAGAATGTTTTAAAACTAAATTTAGTACTAATAGAAGTAAAGCACATTTAAGATTTGAAATGAGTTTGGTTAAACATTCAGCTTTCTCTCCGGTTTTCATTAGAACTATGCATCCAGTACGTTGCTAAAACAAAGGACAACCTGTCGTCTCGTGGAACTCGGAAGAACTTTGTTCCTGGCTTCTTGCGCGTTCTCCCATTGTTTCCGCACCAGGCTAAGCAACAGTAGCTGCCGTAGCCAAACACCCTGGCGGCATCAGCTGGGAAACGAAAATAGCACAAGTCGATTTGAGATTACGCGAATTCGGTGCCTTCATTTTATAGCAATTTGGAAACCAAAACTGTTGAAGCGACAATAAAGAGTGGTGATAAAGAAAAGCCTTCACGGTATTGTCCCCCCCCCCATTTCTTTGTATTTTCCTCGTGAGCGCGCTTTGCTGAGGATGGCCTCGCCCTAAAGCGCGCATGAAGGCTACCTGTACCCTGCTTCATACCTGGTGCTAGATACAACGCTGTCAAAGCTCGCGTTACCAGCATTGACAGCGCTGCACATGAGGTATGAAACTGAGTATGCCTTGAGTGCCTTGACTGGTGCTCCCGCTGCACGAGCGCACGCGCGCACGTGCAACTGCCGCGGCTTCATTCAGAGCCATTAGCTCGCGCTTTAGCCCGTGCGTCCAACTATAGCCGAAAGGAAGCAAAATACGGTGTCAGTAAAACGACTCACCTTTCTAACAACGGAAGAATGACGAGAAGCCCGCACGAGCCATTCAGGCGCAGCCCAACCGACCTTTCGTGCGACGTGACCGGAAAGCTACTGTCCGCTCCGCCGGGCCGACGGCCCCAAAGCCATCCACTGAGCCGCAGCCAAAGCCGCAGCTGTTCAAATTGATTTTAAAAGTTTTTGGAGCTGCTATTAATTTTGAAATGTTACTCTATAAAGTAGAGTTATTTATCAAGGGTGAAAATATGATAAATGTCTAAATTAAGTGTGTGACTGCAGTGCCACTGAACGGTCGTCGTAGTCCCTAGCTCCTGGGCCGCGAATCGGCTCGAGTGGCCACTCTTTTCGTTTACTGTGTTACTCTATGCTTCGGTCGTCTACGCCAACGCCACCTCCAGGCGTTGCCGCACTTAGATTTCCCCGGCGGCGCAGGAAGAGACAAGCTCTCTCCCGGTGGGGTCGTGGCGCTGGAGACGCTGAACGTCGTGGCGATGGTGAGCGAGATTGACGGCGGAGAGACGACACTGAGGAGGGCGAGCGTCGGAGGTACTCCTTGATGTCGCGAGGGCGTTCGCCGTACCTCGGGCGTGGGTCGCTCGGGTGGAAACCACGCAGCCCAAGTGGACGGTAGGGGCAGCCGCAGTAGATGTGGTCGGCTACCCCGCAGTGGAAGCAGAGCGGGCGTCGGTCGGCCGTTTGCACGCGTCTGTCTTCCTCGTCGAGGGTCGCTGCGGGCGGTCGTACTGGGCTTGTTCCTCTTGACGCTGAGGATACCGCGACGTTTGGGCGACTCTTCAGGGTGGCGCGCGCCTGGGCCTGGCGGGGAGCTTGCGGCGATCGTCGGGCCACGGCGGCGTAGCTCAACGTCGGTTCTTCTGGCGTCGTCACGTTGATGTGAATTTCAGGTTGGACCGCCCGTTTGACTTCCTCGCGCACGACCTCGGCGATGGAGAGTGTCGCTGGACGGCTCGAGGGCTGGCAACAACCTGCTGAGTTCCTCCCGGACGACGTCCCGGATAATTTCGCGGATGTCCGGGGTTACAGGCAAGGTTTCGCCGCTAAACAGGGTGGATGCAGCGACGCCTGGATGTCGTTGGTAGTGGGAAGCGCGCGCTTGGAGGGTGCGCTCGATGTTGGTCGCCTTCGTGACGAAGGCTTCGACGGTGGTCGGCGGGTTGCGGACGAGGCCTCCGAAGATGTCATCCCTTACACCTCGCATCAGGATCCGCAACTTCTTTTCGTCGGTGGCTTGAGGGTCGGCGCGAGCGACCAGGTGCAGAACATCCTCGACGAAACTGGTGATGGTCTCGTTTGCGCCCTGGGTCCTCATTCAAAGAAGGTCCTCGGCCCTCTCCCGTCGATACTGGTTGGTGAAAGTCCGTCTCAGCTCATCCTTGCAGGCGGTCCACGAGATCAACGAAGTCTCGTGATTCTCGAACCAGTGCCTGGCCGTTCCTTCGAGCGCGAAGTAAAGATTCTGCAGGCGCTGTTCGTCCGTCGATCGGTTGTGCTGGGCCACTTGCTCGTACTGTTGTAGCCAGTCCTCGATGTCTTCATAAGGCTCACCATGGAAGGACGCGGGCGTACGGGCAGCGACGGGTAGGACAACGACGGGTGGAGTGGTCATCGTCGCGGTCTTCTTCTTTGGTTTCTGCAGCAGGGTCCGAGTTCCGGTGGTTGGTCTTTCGTACGGCGGCTTGCTCGGGCGTCGGTCGTCTTCTGCGAAGGGTAGCCTTCCGGGGCTGAGCACTTCACTTGGCCGGGATGTCTTCGTTGGTGTACGCTTCACGGGCATAGACAGCGATACCCCGCACCTCCACCAAAATGTCACGAATGACAAGTGATGAGGCGACGATAACTGAAGGAAACTAAACGTTTAATGGGGCGAACTTGTGCCCAAAAATAAAAAGGAAACAGAAGATAACAGTAGAGCGTCGCGGGCGTCGATGACGGCGTAACAGCAGGATCGAACGCTTGGGCGAGACTGACTCCGCTCGCCTTGCGGAGTCCCTTATGTACCCTCGTGGGTTTCTGGATCATTCGGCGTAGAACTTTCGGTGCGTAGAACATTCGGAACTCGATCAGACGAGAATGTTCTCGAACTTACGAGAAGGCCAAGTTGAAAGAATAAATAAAAGGACAGTCCGGCGACTGGAATCTAACCTACACCTTCCGCGCGACAGTCAAGCGCGGTAACCACGCGCTTGCTTGCCAACGCGCGTGGCAATATCACGACCAGTGTGGTGAGTTAGAGGCGAAGAAAAATGAAAGCCGTTTACCACTCCCTGTAACGCGGAATTAGAGCGCAGCTCTTGGGGAGGAGGGGAGAGGCGGTGGGGGGTCACGTGACCAGGGGGTCCTGTGACCTCGGGGGGGGGGGGGGTCACGTGGCATGGGGGTCACGTGACCTCGAAGGGTGAGGGGGCGGGAAAATTTTCCGCTGGATTGCAAACTTTCCGCTAAATTTAGCGGGAAAATATTTCCGCTAAACTTAGTGGGGAAAATTTTCCGCTAGATTGGTGGTGAAATTTACCCATCATGCACCGCGCGGTTACGCCGACGGCGACGGCGACGGCGACACCACTCAAGCCGGAAAGGGTGTCTAAGAGATGCGCTCTAAAAAGCCGTTTACAACTCCCTGTAACGCCGAGATTAGAGTGCAGCTCTTGAGGAGGGAAGGGACGGGGGGGTCAGATGGCCTGGGGGTCACGTGTGTGTTTTGAGGGGGGGGGGGGCGGAGAAAATTTTCCGATAAATTTAGCGGAAAAATTTTTTATGTAGCGGGGAAAAATTTTTCGCTAGATTTAGCGTGGAAAATTTTCCGCTAGATGTAGCGGGGCAAATTTTTGCTAGATTTAACGGGGAAAATTTTACGCTAGATTTAGCGGGGAACATTTTTCTGCTAGATTTAGTGGGTAAAATGTTCCGCTAAATTTAGCGGAGAATAATTTTCCGCTAGATTTAGCGGGGAAATTTTCCGCTAAATTTAGCGGGAAAATTTTCCGCCAGATTTAGCGAAGCCTTTCCGCTAGATATTGTGGGGAAAATTTTCCGCTAAATTTAGCGGGAAAATTTTCCGCTAGATTTAGCGGGAAAATTTTCCGCTAGAATTGGCAGGAAAATTTTTCCGCTCAATCTAGCGAGGGAAAATTTTCCGCTAGAATTAGCGGGGAAAATTCTTCTGCTAAATTTAGCGGGATAAAATTTTCCGATAAATAAGCGATGCACCGCGCAATTACGCCGACGGCGACGGCGACGCCGCTCAAGCCGGAATCGGGCGCCTAAGAGCTGCGCTCCTAAAACTCGATATTACATTACTTTTTCGTGTAGAAGTTAGTAAACCTAAACAAAAACGGATGCCTGTTCCGCCTTCAGTGAACATTGAAGGTCTAATATAAAAGTTCTTTAACAAAAATAAAAATGTCACATCACGTTCATGTTTACCAATCAGCGTGGAACACCTCACTTCTCCTCTTTCACCCAATAACGATAACGATCAGTGTCGACCCTCGCAGCCACACCTTTATCTGAGCTTCACGATATGGCGTGCACCTTGTAAAAAAACGTTTCGAGTTTAAGGTCTCACCACCGACGACTAACTTGGGTACCTCCTGAAATGTACTCAAATGCCCGAATTCCACTAGAAGCGACAAACAGAAACAAAATACAGCGACAAGCCTCCAACCCATGCAGCTGGCTCGCGATGGTACCTTTGGCAGGCGTTTAGTCGTTCGGTACTCGTGAAGTAAGCACGAGTGATTGCAAGCCCGCCAAAGATACTCTCGCGTGCAAGATGCTCGTGTTTTAGCGTAGCCTCCTTTATTCCACAAAGCCTGTCAAGTCACTAAAAACTCTAGTTTGAGGCTTGTCGCTGTCGTTTCTTTCTGTTTCTCGCTCTAGTGGGACTCGGAAAATACGGGACCGACACGCCTTCCTGATCCCTGGATGGAAAGAACGAGAACTTGCTCCTCAATGAAATGACGAATCTGCCAAACGTATCCGAGCCGCTTGGCACATATATATAAGAACGACTTAAGACAAACGCGTTCAACTACTTTTTGAACGGCAAGGCATCGGCGATAGGCACCTATACGTCTTGGTGGCATAGCGAACGACCACGCGGACAGCAACTGAACATCACTAGCCAAAATGTTGTCAGGGGAAAAATATTGCTCAAGGCTTGACGTTCTTAGAACATCAATAACCAATATAGTGCAATCAGGACAGGCAAATCAAAACACCTCGCGGAACATGAAAAAAGGACACCCGCATCAGAACGACCAAGTCTAGGAAAGAGACTGTAGGAGCCGCAAGAAAATGGTCTAAAGGCATCGCCGTCCAAGTTCTATGGAACCGCACGCATGAGATTCGTACGAATGATGAAAATACCAGAAGCGTCACATTCAACAGCTGAGACATCTACCCATAAAAATACGGGATATCTACGAATCAAGACGCCAACCTCAGGTGCGCAAACACTCTAAAAAGTTCGCACCTCCTCACAGCGTCAGTCAGCAAAACGGTTACCCATTTTTTACTTCCAGTGATAACGTTCCAGCCATAATTCAAGACAGTCAGGATGATTGTGCGACACCGGAGGCAGGCACTCCAAACTCTCCTGCCACACCGCTTAATGGCACACCTCACCATAAAACACGGGGGACAGCACTCCACCTCTCAAAAGGTCAACACGGACGGGCAAGCCACCTATTGGGCTGGGCTTGTGAAAACGCCAAGTTTGTTTAAAGGTTAGATATTATCGTGTATTACGTGTGGTGTCTGCAGTGTATAGGAAACACGACCTATTGAGCCCGAACAACGGCGGATGCAACCCGACACACGAAGAGGTGAAGCAGAACGGCGATCCTCGCAGAAGCACGGAATGTCTTGTTTTCCATAAAGAAAAGAATTCAGAGTAAATGCCCAAAGTGGGCGTGTGTGGAACGGGCGTGCCAAGTGCCGCTTCTTTTAAGTTTTTGCTTTTTGAACAATTGTTTCTGCAGGTGCCAGCACGTGCAGCGCCTCTACTATGTTCCCGGCATTCTCTTTGATGCTTGGGGGATTTGGCAAACTGTGTTTAGAACGATGTCATCAGCGAGCTTGGTTACCCCGCCACTACTGCAATGCATAGAGGGAACTTTAGTCTATCTGCACGTGCGACAACCTCGCTGCAGCTCTGCGACAACCTCGCTGCAACTATGCGCGCACAGACATAAGCGGGTTTCACATGCAGCGATTTTGTCCCTAGAGCGGCGCGATTTCTGCCGTCGCGGCGTTCTGGCCAGCCGCAGCGGCTGAGCGGCACGGTTCCACCAGGTTGGAAATGTTTCGCGCGCGGCAGAGCGGCAGCTTCAGCGCTGGCCACTCACAGCGCGGCGGGAAATCACATGACAGAAAGATAAACATTGCGGGAATGCTGGCGCAGAGGACGGTGGCGTTTCACGTTCTTGAAGCAGACGACAAGCAGATAAAGTACGCAAACGACTGGTTTGCGGTTTCCTTTTCCGGCGGGTTGAGCTTCTTTGCTTCAGCAGTCGCGTGAGAACAGTTCAGGAGATTATGGAGGAGGGGATTGCTGTCCCCTTCCTCGGAATTTGTTCTCTCAATGAATTGCGCGGCTCTTTTGTACTTTCCTCGCCTGAGTACCAACTCTAGCGAGCGCAAGAGATACTAATCGGAAGCGGCTTGTGCTAGCGCTAGTGAGAAAAACAAAAGAAGATGAAGCAGAACTGAGCGACATTGACGTGTCTTTTCCAACACAGATCGTCACACCAAGTAAGACAAAATGTATCGCGCCCAGTTCACTGAACTGCTTATCAGTGAGGTGTCGAAGCGTCGGGTTCTTTGGGACGCGCAGCTCAAAGAATTTGGGGACAATGGGACCAAAGAGAAACTCTGGGAAGAGAGGTTCTCTTCGAGCCGCTGTAGACGGACACATTCTTGATTATAAGCACATACCCCCATTTCGGAAATACCAACTACCACAACGACCTCCAGGAGGTTCGGGTCGGCCATAATACTCGGGGATTTTACAGGCGCTGCCCGTGACGCTGCCGAGGATGATCCGAGGTTTCACCCTCCGCGACAACGAAGTTCGAAAACACAAACACCATAAACAATTAATTACCAACTTTTATTTACTATTTTAAACTCTTTTTGTTTTGTAAAGTTAAAATTAAAGGAGAAACTGAAAACTCAAACATTAAAATTGTTGTTAGAAGCGGCTGTAACTCACTGTGTGCATCTGCTTGCTGCAAGCAACACTGGCCATCGAAACGGCAAAAAACGCTCATGCTGAAATGAAACCTCGCGATCCGTGCCGCCGCGCCGCTAGCGGCAGCAATTTCGACCGTGAAATTGCTGCATGCGAAACCCGCTATAGCCTCACCTATACTCCCAAAGCCAGGCAGTTCGACGAAGGAGCACAGAGTGCCCGGTCGCAGATTTGGAGCGCGAGGATCTGGTAGCACAGAGCATCAAAGAGCCATTTCTCGGGGAACCCAGGGGAAACGTGGACGTCAGCGCACAGCTTTTTCAGCGGCGAGGACCCGAAACACACCTTTTGGTCCTCGCGTCTCGCCACAGCAGCGAGACGCTGCGTTTTGGCGTTTCACCTCAGCGGTGCGTTAGTCACGTGGCTCTCATCTCATCCGTCGTCTGACACTTCACCTTTTCCAGTTCAGCGGCCGCTTCTTGCGGCGATATGCCAGGCTTTGTCAGTATATAGGAGGCTATGCTACAGAGCACGAATCGAAAGCAGCCGTCTTGTGCACTGGCGCCTGCCTACGGAGAACTAAACCTCGAGACAGAAGCGCAACGAAACTGCCCGATCCGACGTGCGCATCGTCGGAACAACAGCCCTATTTTTCCCCTATTTGTTTTGCGGATTTTATTCGTCTGCAGAGGGGCAGAGATAAAGGCATGATGCCTGACAGCGCCTCTGCCCTCTGCGGTTCATACAGCGAAATATTATTACAAACAAGTCGCAGTAAGAATAAATAACAAGACAGCCATCGCCATAAAAACAAATAGAAACAATCATTTTAGAAATATCTGAAAACACATGAAATACAATGACGCAACTCAAACAACTACACAAGCGGCACAGCTTGAACAATGTGGGGCGATATGCTTTTCATAACCCAGAAGCAAAATAAAATTAGAATTAAAATAAATATAAAAATGAACACCAGTTTTTCATATCTACTTGGTCGCACCGGGATGTCGGATCGGCGCTTCCCCATGCGAGGGACTCGCCAGATATTTGCCGTGCGCTGATCCGGCTGTCGGACGTTTGGACGGAATTGGTAGGAGTCGTCGTGCGAGCAATGGACGCCGTGGAGCTTTCCCGCGCCGCACAAAACGTGCGGCTGATTTATCAAAAAGTATGCAGGCGGGTTACTTAGGAAACATGATAATATAAAACCCCGAGACACGGAGAACTAAAATAACAGGGCACGACATATTTCAGGAATTAGATTATGCCGCTGATATCGCTCGTCATTATGAGCCGGCCTTCTTGGATTAGCATTCAACTATCTGCCAATACGAAGACATCAAGTTGAATAGTCTGGCTGTCTATAGTTGGGCGGGAGAGACCCCACGAGTTGCCAACGTTTCAGATCACCACTTCGATCAAGAAGGAGCTCCGCAGGTAGTAAACATATTTTCGATATACCCAGGCTTTACTCTTTTCCCTATGCAATTTCTTATCTTGAAATTCAAAGAAAAACTATTGATAATGTGCGAGACGAATGTGATGCCAAAACCAACATCTAAATTTTTCTATGCATACTCCGGTGAAGTGACTTACATGTTGCATAAGTTGAAAGTTAAGCAGCCAGTCTAAAAACACAGTACTTTTTGCATGTTTGTTTTTCTTCCTGGTGTGAACTTCATCGGCTTTCATCTCACATCATAATATTTCTTGTACCTTGGTACCCCGTCGGTACAAGTTTACTGCCCCATATTCCCCTCCCCGTCTGACAACAGCTAGCATCCGTTTACAATGTTGCCAGTAGAACCTCTCAGCCCCTCATTATACCAAATATAAAACTCGAACAACTTCACGAAAAACAATTATTGTGACTTCAGATATTCCGGCACAAGTGATATCAGGGGCAGATCAGTGACGCTATAAAAATTTCGTCAGGAGCTCCCCCTCTAAGTAAGCTTCAGCAGAGAGTTACATTCCAAGAAAATCTAAGAGAAAAGAACTGTAATATTACCAAATAAAGAGTAATGACTTTGCTTGTTTTTAAAACGAGATAGAGAATATGGCACATTGGGATGATATTCCGTAGTGGAAAAGTCTCCTTGGAACTGGGCAGAACTGGGCGGGACTGGAACTGGGCGGAACTCAACAGAATCGAGGCGTCGAAAGATGGATTGCCCAGGTATCGAACTGTTGTGTCCGGTAGTTTGGAGCAGCCATCTTTTCTGACATTGCACACTTTAAATCCTACCACAGTTTTTACGCACAATTGCTCAGCTTAATGTCGAGGCGCTGCGCATGTGCGCGAGGCTCGGTGAAGTATGTGTTAAATCGATTTTTACGGTCTGTGCATGGCAACATAAAGCGTCTACTGTAGCGGACAAAAGCAATCGTATGGGCGGTTAGAATTTAAATCGTGCAGGTAAAAGAGTTAATGTCCTGAAAGCATTTGAAACAAATATATAGGGTGTCCCCAAATCTTACCTGGCTAGATCTCTAAACTGGATCGTAAAGATGCACGCCTGCAAGTAGCAGTGTAAACCTTTCGTCGAAGATGTATATCACTGAGTTTTCGTATAAAGTAGAAAGCGGAGCTTGCCTTTCTGTAAAAAATATGAGGCCAAAGAAACTTACCAAAGGTCAGCGGTGGGTGGCGACTTGCAGGACCCAGTCGAGTGGCGGTGCACGCTTGGAGCTCGCATTGAAAGATGGCATTAACTCTATTTGATACGGCTCGCGACCACCGTGGTTTAATAAAATGAACATAATCTTTTTGTAATGAACCTTTGGACCAGAAATAAATGCGGACGATAGAGGCAAAAACTTCAAGTAAAAAAAGGCGTCTGCATAACGACGGCGCTCTTGCTGCCAATGGATTTCGTCTGCGTGTTGACTGCTTCCTTTCAATGCGTCGGTTCCGACGCTGCTCCCGACGTTATCTATATCAATATTTGCACCTAACGCGCCCCGCAACTCGAGCTTGGTCGTCTGCGTTGCCGCCCACCATTGGCCCTGGTTCGTTTCTGGCCCTATATTTTACAGACAAGAGCTACGCTTTCTCATTTTACAACTTAAAAAAAACTACCTGGAGAAATGCCTTACAGCGAAAAGTTTGGTTGCTACGGTGCAGGCGTCGATTTTTACGGTCCATTTTAGATCAGATCCGGACCTTGTCACTTGAGGCACCCTATATGTGCAAAGGCAAATTCTTCCCTAGGTCAAAACTGAAAGCCGTTTCGTGTTATAACTATCTGGTTTTCTGTTGTTTCACCTGTTAAAGGACCCAATGCAAGATTTTGGGATTTTGCCGATTAATAAACAGGTGGCGTATCTGGGAGCTTCACCACGCTGAGATGCCTATACCGCACAACAAAGGAAACGTTTACATGGCTTGCAAACTAAGAGAATATGGAAAATGATACGCATTACATTTTTAGCGAATAATGAGAGCCTTGTACTTTATATAATTTACCACGTTTGAATGATAACTCTTGTAACGTCTAGATTTATAACCCTTACATTATTTAATAACCAATGAAAGCTTAAACCAATTGCCTATTCAGCAAGTGTAATGTCATTCTGGACAAAAAGACATTATTTTAGCTTGAAAACCGCATTTGAATACCTTGAATACGCATTTGAATGAATTTGAATACCAGGGAAACTCTACGAGATCGAATGTTGACATGAATTTTATTACAGGCGCTTTTTAATATAATATTATTGTTGTTCGATAGCAGACAGCCCTATAGAATGGTGTAAAATGTTTCAAAAAGAATAAGATGTAATATATGGTGTGGACTAGGCACGTAGCCAGGATTTTTTTTTCGCGGGGGGGGGGGGGGGGGGGCCGAGGGGTTGCCCGGCATGAAATGCTGTATGGGGGTGATGGGGGAGAGGAGGTCCGAGCAAAATGGAAGATTTCGGGAGGCCCGCGCCCCTTGGGCCCCCCCCCCTCCTGGATACGTGCCTGGTATGGACTTATAAATCCGTTCATTCTAAAATGTCGATATTCCTGAAATTCATTTTTAAGATGCAAAGTCAGGTCGTCGCCTTTTGTTTCAGTCAGATTGTTCATTATTTGATGCCATGCTCATAGTGTTGGGTGGCTTCATTTAAACATGTAATTAACCATTTCAAGTAAAATATATGAATGTTTTTTATGCACAAGTCAAGCTAGTTTGCATAAATATATGAAATAAATCTGCAAGTAAAAAAACATTTCGGAAGAATACTTCTAGAGCTTTGGGTGCGACCATTAAGCAGTCATCAGCAGGTCCAGTTGTTTTAGGTTTCGTCTATCTGCGGTTGTGCAGGAGGCTTGATGCTTGAGGGGGCGTCTCCACGCCTCGACACAACCGGGCACTCCCAGCGATGCCGTTACAACACGTATATGGCTCACGACCTCGACAACAATAAAAGGAACACGATGCTGTGAGATTTTGTGAAGAATATTCGGCCATGGGACCTATGGACAGCTCAAAACAATGACGGGTTTCTCATTTGCTATGTTAAACCAGAGCTAAGCATCGTGAGTAATATTTGTCACTCCAGTGAACAGCGCTTTTCGGTCATATTAAACGTTCTGTGAACTTACGTTTCCAGATATTTTATGTCATTGTATTTATATCGTGTCTAAATTGCCGAGGCTCGATCTAAGATAGACCGTAAAAATTGGCGACACTGCACTATCAATCTAAACTTTTCGCCAAACAAGCATTTCACGGGTGGGTTTATTTTGCAAAAATACAAGGTGTAGCATCCTTTCTGTAAATAAACTAAGCCGGCAAAAAAAACCTTGCCAGGTCAACGGCGAGCGGCGACGCACAGGACCAGGTCTAGTGGCAGGGCGCGTTTGGCGCACGCATTGATAGAATGGCTCTACTTGTTTGTTGCGAGCCTGCTTTGAAAAATATCAAAAACTGCCCGTGATGACAGTGCCCCCTTATGATCTAAACATAATTCGTTTCTCATGTGCCTTTGTTTTAACAATGAATGCGGACAATGATAGAGAAACTTTAGTAACCAAAATAAAAGAAAACGTGTCACGCCCTCTTGTACAAAAGAGCAGCTAGCCTCGTCATTTTACAAGGTAAAACCCACCCGTCAAACACCTTTTACGAAAGGTTTAGACAGCTACGTGTAGTCGATGTTTTTCACGGCCCATTTTAGATCCAGCCTCGGCATTTCAGACACCGTGCTCTTGTCTCAAGGTCTATGCAAGCTTGCTATTCCTAAAAAAAAAAGGAACGAATATCAGTAGGTTTCAACAAACCCACATTTTTAAGGGTTAAGTGTGCGGGAAGAAGCTAGAGTTGGAAAAAGCTGAAATTTTGTGCTTTGACTGTGGGAACATCGAACATGTTTTGTTTCACCAACTTACTCTATCATTCCGCATAACTGTGATTTCAAATTTTCTTCTAAGTTAATAAATTGGGCATGTGTAGGAAAACCTAATATATTAAACATAACATCATTCTACACATCAGCTTTGTTTTACATTGTGCAATAAATCGAAGCCAACGATTACTCTGATAAAGAACAAATATTTAATTAATTAGTATAGGCATTGAAATGGCGATGACCAAGCTCGGATCTTAAAATACAACTTCAATCATTGCGTACTGAGTCAATGTACGGACATATATGTCAAAACCATATCACTATAATATCGATTGGAAGTTTCAGAAAACGCCAAGGCCTCTTCATACAAAGCAAATATTACAACAGGTCGTTTTTGAAAAAAAAAAGAAAATGATGTGAAATCTACACCTTTTAGAGTTTCCTCTTGTGTTCAAGCGCGTTTCGCCATTATAACTTCACTTGATTATAACAATACTGTGGTTTTGAATAGGTGTTTGTTTAAGCTTTCATTTCATATATAACATTTGTCATAAAGCTGATTGTTGTAGAACTTATTATGATCCAAACTTGGTAAATTATCTTCCAATAAGAAAATCCTAGATTATTTACAAAAAAAAAATAAAACAACAAAAACATTTTTAAATGTCTTGCACTTTTAATGTAGTTTATAAATTTATATAAAACGTTTCTTTGTTGTGCGGAAGGTGAAGTGAGACGACTTGCGACGATCGCCTAAATTCCAAAACCCGTCTTTGATCCTTTAGAAACAAAAACTCGAAAACTAAAAATCTGACCCAAAAACGGTTTGCGGTTTCGTCTCATGAAAGAATTTGCCAAGCACACATAGGTTTTCAATATTTTTCAGACATTACCTTTTCTTTTTCTGCCCGATTTGATATAAAATCATCCCTATATAAAAAAAAAACACCTTTATGATCTTACCACAGCTGTTCTGTTCCCGTGTTGCTCGAGGCACTGTTTGACCACCTGGTAAAGCGACATTTCCGGCACGGGTAGCGACGGGTACGGGGAGAAGACGACGCCATTTCGATCCGTGCCTTAAGCGCCATCTTTTTTCTACGCGGGTCCGTAGATAACCTAGACGGAGAAAGACAAAATAATGCGTGTTGGCTGAATTTATATTATGTTAATCCCATTGCGCTTGTACCACAAAAGGACACCGCATACGTTGAAAGGCATATGAAAAAATCAAACCAAATATTTCACGATATTCGGAACAAAAAAAATAAAGTTCAACATTAGTTTTATTATTTTAGAAAAGAATTACGCGTTTTTATTTATTGCGCATAAATTGTAAACATACATTTAACAATACTGTAGTTCCGTTTCAGCGCAGCAAATAGATATAGTTTTGGATAATATTATATTAAAAATAGTTCACGCACATCCAACTTGCATGCGGTTATCAAATGGTTTTTGCACGCGTGTTTCTGCCTTAAAATCCTCCATATTGTCACGGGTGGTGAACAAAATAACAATAAATGAACACGAAGAAATAAACGGTTAATGTGGCGAACTTGTGCCCACATAGCGTGCGTTTCTTTCCGCCCCTCTGAAAAAAAACGCACGCTCGCGTGGAGCTATTAACTCCCGCGGCGACTGTACCGCGCGGTGGGGTTCTGGAAGATTCGGCGTAGAAGGTTCTGCGTGTAGAACATTCTCTCCTCGTACAAGCGACACGGTTCTCGAATTTACCAGAACTTTACGTCAAAGTCAACAACGTGCGTCCCCGCGGCCAGGAATCGAAACCTAGCTTTATGCGTGGAAGGCGCGCGTGATAACCGTCGGGCCACGAGCGCTGCCTGCCTGGTCACCTGCGCTCGCGGCAACATATCCAACTCTGCAAAGCGGACTTAAAAGGATGCATCCAAGTATCGCGAAATTGCGCCAAAAACAATCGAACAAACCAAAATCCACACCTGCACGCTCACAACCAGAAGACAGTCCGCGCGTGGGACAAACTGCGGAGCAAACGCTCACAACCGGTTGTCTTCAAAACCAGGCAAGGAAACACTTATTTTAAATACGAATAGCGCAGACTCACGATCGGGGAAGGCAACAGAAAGCTTTTCGTTTGGAGCGTCGGTAGACGAAAACAGGAGCACAGGATTCAGGAACCCTTCGTAACCTAAATGAAAACTGGAGTCGTTTATGAGCTCCCAGTTGTTGACGTTAGCAGCACGCATCTGTTCAAGTTGATTACTCGTACATCGACACACGCAGCTTTGGAAACACAGAACAGCACACTAGAGCAGAATTGGCGACAGCTGAAGAGAATGATATTGGCGAGCAAGCATCCGCTAAAAAGCATTATATTCGAACAAGGCTGTTTTACTCGCTCTCGTGCCCTGAACACCTGTAACCGTTTCCTGCAACCGATCAAATTCGAAGCATGGCGTCGAGCCGAACCAAAACCAAACCGAAGTCGTCGCCGCCAACTTAAAACTGGAACCGGAAATCAACCGAAAGAAAAGTTCATAGTAGCCGGTTCAAAAGCATTCAGCCCTATATTTTGTTTTGGTTTCGTTAATGCCGCCGACTAGATAATGTATTGGCAAAAAAATCAGCAGAACCCATCCTTTGGCAGAATGATTATCTGCGTTAATGCGTCAGCATCAAACGGTGCGGAGGTTAATGCCGCGTTCGTCAGGTGGCGGCACACTCTAGATACGCCAGCCCACTCTTGAGGCGATTCTAAATTTGTTG
>JAZHYW010035160.1:0-16021 GCA_037355805.1 Ixodes ricinus | reverse complement strand
GGTCCAAGTCAGCAGGCTCGATCTAAAATGGTCCGTAAAAATCGACGCCTGCATGTAGCAATCTAAACGTCTCGTCAAAAGTGTATTCCACAGGTAAGTTTTTTCTCGTAAAATTACAAAGCGTAGTTCTCTTTCTGTAAAAAATAAGGCCAAGAAACTTGCCAGGGTCTACGGCGGGCAGCGTTTTCCTCTCAGTACACACAATCTGGGGGAAAAAATGCTTCCACATCATCTACTGCATTTGAACATTTCCAGCCTTGAACGTAAGAATATGAGTTCCCTCCAACGCCGAAAACGAGGATGCGGAGAAGCTCCTGTTTACGCTCGCTCTCTGAGAATATCTTCCTGCGTGAGGTGCACGGTCTCGACGTGGTGCACAGTCAATTCGTGCGTTGAAAACAACAAATCGCAATAACCACACACGAATGGCCGCGCCTCATTCTCTGTCATTTCGACCGTCTCCCACCAAAGCCAAATGAGCAAACGAGTTTTGGCGGCTGTGGGCGCAGAAAGCAGACGAAGAGCAGACAGCATAGAGATACGTGACGCATTTACTAGATTTCATCCGACGTTACCCACCGATCGAGGAGGGTAGCGTGAGTAAATACTCCCGTCTCAGCATCCCGCTTCTGGAACGCGAGTTCTGACGCCATCGATTAAGCGCGAATAAGTTTTGAACCACCACGGTACTAAACATTTACTCCGGAGTCGGCTCGATTGAATTTCGGAGCACAGCCTAGGTGTAATCAGAGGCTCTGGGTTACATCTTATGTTGTTTAGCTTGCATGTCTAAGAGAGAGTCTAAAAAGAAACTATTTTGCGCGTGTGCTTTTATTTTGCTGACGTGAGATTAGTCAGCATTCATTTAACCCCATCAATGGTCTTTTTAACACATCGGTAACAGGCTGAATTGCCACCCTATTGCCCCATATTACAACATCTGACGTCACGCATTCAGTGTTGCCAGTAGAGCCCCTGAGCCTTCAGACCAGATTTAAAAAGAGGCCGCATCTTCACGTGGTGAATGATGTTGATTGGGGCGAAGCTCTGGTGGGGCTGATGATACTGATTTTATTGTTCATAAGTAGTGCTGATCGTGCTGATTTTTTTTTATTGCTCATAGGTAGTGTTGAGTTTCGGGTTGCGTTTCGACTTCATTATTACTGCTTTATGGTTGGTGAAATGCAGAGCCAGTGGTTCTTCTAGCGGATCAGCTTGGATCCGCTAGAAGCCGTGGGAACGCGTCTCCACCGCTTAAGTCAACGGTCCACGTCAGAAAGAGAATGTGTGGTATGGATCGTGGTTATATACGCAGTTGAGCATTTGACCGCAGCGCCCCCTCGTCTATAAACGTTGAGCCAATGCATGCAAAGTTTAACGCGATTATATACGCATTTGACCGCAGCGCCCTCTCATGTATAGACGTTGAGAGGCGACATGCAATGTTGGAGTGTAGTGTAGCGTAGTGGTTAAGAGCTCTACCCCGTAAGCAAGCGGTCCTAAGTAAAAACCGCCGTGCGTTTTTTTTTTTTTTGTTTTTTTTTAAGTGGGCCGATTTCGGAGGCAGTGCAATCGATGTGAGCACGGACGCCGGACGGATGGACAAGGCTAGACCCAAAGGAGCTTTGCCCCTAATATTTAATAACTTCGCGAGACAGATTTTCTGAAATTTTCTTTTGCTTTAAATGACGGTCAGCGAGTTCCTAAATCGGCGTGTGCTCATTTTTTCTAAAGAAAATGTTAATTAAGCGATACTAACTAGAAACTTTATTATCCTAAACACTATATTGTAACGAATGAAGGTTTCGCAAAGACGAACAGTGAAGTGAAAAATAGAGGTTTATTAGGCGAACTTCTGCCAAACAAAAAATAAAGAACGAGCGTCGAGGCAGCAGAAAAGCGGGCGGCGATTCGGCGGCTTAACAGAGAGCGAGAGCGAGACTGACTCAAAAAGGTCGCGGGCAGCTGCTTGTCTACAGTGCGTTTCTATCTCTAAAGTTCGGCAAAGAAGGTTCGAGCGTCGCGCGCTCGGGGCGAGGATGAACTGGCACTTTCGAGAGCAAGAAAGCAGGGGGAAAGTTACATCTGGTGCGAGAATGAACGCGAATCTTCTAGAAGTCCGACACCGAGCGTTGCTTTCTCGGCCCTGAGGGCGGCAATATCTACACTGCGCGAGAGTGTTAGCGGAAGCCCACTTTCCACCAAACTGTTATTTGACGACAGGCTTTTTCGACTCTAAAAAGGAACACACACACAAAAAGGGGATCGCTTGTTTGTGCCAACAGTTGTATCTTTGTATCGCATTGTATCTTACCACATTACCGCTCGGCAATGTTTTTTTTTTTTTTTTTGTGCAATGCGAAATTTTCGGTGGAGCCCTTTGTTCGATTTTTGGTGAAACACCCGCTACAGAGGGACAATGCGGAGCGCACGTTCGTCTGCTTCTTTTTGCAAGGGTTGTGGTGACGTCAGAAAGACACCGAGCTTGGATTGGTTGTGAATGAAGGATTGTGGGTAGAGCTCGAGGCAGCTTGCTTTGATGTCTACCCATCCTAATCAACCTGGTCAGTCGGAGCCAATCAGAGCTGCCGAGCGTCGTTGCTGACAGTCAACCACAACCTCCTGCAGCAATGCAATGCAGGCGTGACTTGTGATTCCCGCATAGACCCGCTTTTGAAAGGGTCGCTGCCATCCTCAGCTGGCTGCCGCGCCGAGTTATCGGCGTCCGCCATTGCTTGAGCATGTACTCTGAGCATGTATTGAGGGTTGTGTCACCGTTCGGCGACGACTCGAATTCAATCGCACGCATTGTGCCTAAGAAATGGCGACCTCCAACAATGCTCGATAGGGTTTTTGAAAAGGGTCTATACAGACCAGCAAGCGATGGGCTCTACACAAACAAGTCCGCGTTTGCCCACACCAGGTGTGGGCGCTGCCTGTGCGCAGAAATCTCATTCGTGTGATGCTTCCGCGCATGCGCCGGAGAAACAGCAGCGCCATCGCAGCGGAGTGGCGGACGGTTTGAGCTTATGCCACTAAATGAGCTGAGCTAAGAGGATCGGCACTGTGTTCCCCGACATTATTGTGGGTGCCGCCATTTTGGTGCTTGTGAAGAGCAGACGCAACTGCCGATCGTCATGATCCGAAAGTGTGACTGTCTCAGCATTAGAATCGGCGTTACGAAGCTCGTCTAACATTTCTTTGCTCTGTCGCGAACTGTTTAAACATTTGAGGAGGACGGAGAGGCGTTTCCTGTGATTTCACATAAATCTTCAGCTGACCGGAAACCATAATTTTAAGCCACAATATGGGGAAGTGTTGTTACTCTAAAGCAGTGGTTCTCAAATGGGGGTCCGCGACGCCCAGCTTCATCAGTCAAGCCCCGAAATAAAAGTTGTCTTTTCTCAGATTAAGAAGAACCGTTCCAATTTTCGGGGTGAGTTTTCTCGTGTATATGTCAAGAAAAGCAGTCTACTTCACACTAGCCCTTAGTTATACCCATGTATTAATTCATTATAATAATTAACCTATATCTTTCCCTTCCCCTCCCCACGAACGGGGTCCTCCATCATCTCCGCCGATCCCCGAGGGGACCGCGAAAGATCAATGGCTGAGAACCACTGCTCTAAAGCGTAGCTTGTTTAGTGGCACTAGTTTCAGCATAGCGTTACCGGGGGCTACAGTGGCATTAACCGGGAGCTCGCGCTATGACTTCGAAGCATGCTCTTCAGCATGGTAGCCTGCGGTAACGCAGGCTACCATGCTGAAGCGATGCGTTACCGCAGGCTACCGCTACCGCGATGCGTTACCGTTTTAGCGATGCGTTACCGATGCGCTCCCGCGATGCGTTACCGTTTTAGCGATGCGTTACCGTTTTAGCCAGCGTTTTAGCGATGCGTTACCGCAGGCTACCGCTACCGCAATAGCCTGCGGTAACGCATCGCTAAAACGCTCTACTCTAGTTAGTGCAGTATAGTTGATTTGCAAACCTGTAATTTTTTAACGTGCATCACGCAATGGTACTTGGGTGACAGCACGCCGGCTTGATGGCCATTTATATCAAACAATGCTTGCCTGGGTTTTACGTTGCAAACTTTCGCTCCACCAGTTTTAACCTTAAAAAAAAAACACTGAAGTGAAGAAAAAAAGTTTTAAGTTGAACCTTTTTATGCAATATTTTCTAAAAAACAAAAATATTGAGCAATATTTACGCCGTCAGACGCAATTTAGGGGGAGTAGCCGTGTTCTTGGCCCCACCCGGTGCTTGCAAGGCTAAGCACATTATCTTGGCTCTCATTGGTTGGAGAGGTGATTGACCTGATAAATGTTGGTTATAAAATTGTCTCTCCGTGCCGTAATAGTATATTAATCGAGAATATTTTTATGCTTTAGGAACGAATACTCTCGACAGAGTCAATACTGTTTTCCAAATCATTGCGATATTTTCTTTTACGTTTTGGTTTCAAGCGATAACAAACATGGCTGCCGGCGTCAACGGAGCGATCATCGAGAGCAGCTCGTTGAGCTCGTATGTTTTACTGAGTGCGAGTCGTTTTGCCTTCACCGAGGTGTTTAGACCAATATCTCCTGAACCGATCTCGTTTGCAGAAAACAGCTGTCGCAAGTACAGGCCTTCGGAAGCGCTGTTGGCACTGTTCGGGTGCTTGGGTGTTCGTAGAGGGCGGTAGCGGGATTTGCCCAAGCCTAGCGTCCCACTCTGACCATGATGGTGGATCTGGCTTGATTTGTGCTTTTGCGCGTGTTGATGCTGAATAAAGATATTGGTTCCCGTAAAAGTGTCACCGCTGACCTGTGAGTTGTGCGATCGTTGTGATTGCAACCATGGGTTCAATACCCAGAGGATACCTACGCAGGTAAGAATTTGAGAGCGATTTGGCTGGAGGCAATCGGGCGTTTGGCTCGAATCAAGTTTGTCCAGGTTTGTTACAGTCATTTTGCTTCGAGAGGAAAGTATATCTACGTTTTGCAGTGCTCCTGGCCTGCCAATGCGAATATTTCTAGGTCGCGTTTTAGTTGTGCGCCATGACGCTCACCAACATTGTTCACGGATGTCATGCGAAAAAATAACAAGAACAAAAAAGCTGGAAGTACGTCATATTTATGTTGTTGATTTTTTTAGTCCTCTTTGTTGCGTTTACAGCACTTCGGCAGACGCTGATCGACAGACGCTTGCATGGGACCGTTGCTCGTGCGTGATAGAACGCTAGAACGCCGCTGTCATGGTCACGTCTCGGAGAGCGTTTCAGACGTTTTACGAAGGGGCCGAATAGCAGACGAACGAAGGCGAAAACGGACGCCGACGCGCAGCTTTCATGTCCGCGTCCTACGGGCATGGCAGATGACGATAGCACGGTGGTGAAATAGCAGACAATGCCAGAGGCTGCCGCGCGTCTGCTCGCACGACTAGCAGGCGGTGTCAGACTTCCGGACTAGATGCACCGGATGTCGGGAAAATAAAGACAATAGTATTTCCGAGCATGTTCGGTCAAGCAGCCAAGCCAATCCAGTAGTAATGGGCAGGGAAACTTGTTTGTGGACGGGGCTTTGTGAGTGAGAAACGTAGAGACGTTTCTTATACTCCATTTTACGGCACTAGTGGGACCCAAGAATACTCGAACGCAACGCCACTGACCAAGTAGCGTCTTCGTAATGGCGGAATTCCAAAGGATAAAAGTATACCTTTCCTTTCAGTCTCTGCTTCGCAAAACTTGATGACGGAGCCGTGGGGACAATGACAACAATGCGATCCCAAGGAGTGCCAAGTTATGCGATCCCCGCTCTGAGGATACTAAAATTCTGCTCATACAGTGGACTCGAAGACTGCGTAGGCATTCGATTTCGGCTCGAGAAAATCAATACCTCGATGTGCATTCGGGTAGTGGCTCGTGCCCAATCGCTGGAATGACGGGAATAGCCGAACCTTAACAATGCATGGAACTCAGCGCGCGCCCTGCGCTCTGCCAACCCCAACGCGTGGCTATGTTAAATATATTGGCGGCATATAATCGAGGCTCCAGATCACGTGGCCGCTTTTCCTTGCTGCGAGTTGAGGGTTTAAGCGGTGTTCGTTTTTCTCTGATGTTTTCTGCGACTGCCATTGCGTAGAGAGAAAAAAAGGAACGTTTGTGTTTCATAAGTCATAAATGGCAAGGAATAATTATAAGTTGTTTTTATTGAAAGTGAAAAAACATTTTGCATCGCCCCTTTAGTGCGTACTCAAATTTTCCATGTGCGATCCGTCCTCTTTTGTCGTAACCATTGGTGTAATGACGTAAAAAGAATTAATATATATTTTGATACCTTCGTACAGGCTAGACACTATGCATTATTTCACGCAACTTTGCGTATAAATAATTGCAAATAATGCGGATTTCCTTTTATTTTTATGCTGCCACCCCTATGTTATGCCGAATAATGGCCGGAAAACGATGTGGAATGCCGCAATACGCCCCCCCCCCCACACACACACAGACATACATATAAAAAAAAGAAAAAAAACTAATTTCCTTGTATTAGGTCACCATGGCGACCACCTCAGAAGCCTCACCACTGAAGAGATCAAACGTTATTGGGATCGCCAAGGGCTCGATCACGGGATCGCAGTGCATGCGGTGTTTATGAAGGAAGCTGTATCAGTCTCCGTTTACTATTAATAGTTGCGTGTCTTTTCATGTGCATCGGAGTGTGTACATGTGTATGCGTTCATTATTGCGGCTTTGCATTTCAGCGGTGATATGAGCTGGCCAAGATTAAGGCTATAGTCAAAGGGAGAAAATACCGCATGGGGTGACGCGGCATGATAATCAATGAAACCAACATTGCGGCAATAGGAAAAGTGGCAGCACATTTCAACCTCTTTCTTTAGAGCAGATTAACGAACCCGAGGATCCCCGCAAGGCTTTTTGTGTTGCCCACCACCAGGCAGCACACTGCCGAGAAACGCCTAACCTGGTCCAAGTTTGGCAATCCTATAGGGGCCTAAATTGGACCTAATAAGTTTGCGCCAATATAATTTTTTTCGGTTTTGCTATGGCTTGATACTCTAGTTCACCGCGTAATTGCCTGCAAAAGGAGAAACTATTATACATACCAGTGACCCGTACAACAAGGATTACATAAAAGCAAAGCAGAACACACTAAACAAAAAATGGTCAGGGACACACCACGAATATTTCTTACTGGTCAAAGGTTTGGTTTGAGTTAAAGAACCCGCAGGAGGGCCTAACCCTGGCACTTGCACGGCAATTTAGGCTTATGGTTGCCAGGGCGAAAACCGAGCCACCGCAAATTAAGCCTAATTCTGGCACTTCCGCGGTAACTGAGTGCCCAAAGAAGCCAGGCGATAACCGAGAACCAGATAGTGAAGCCTAACTCCTGCACTTGTTGGGCAATTCAGATCCAAAATTGCCGGACTCTGCTAAACCTTCTCTTTTTCGGACTTTCAAGGTCCTAAACTGCCAAACAAAAAACAAGTATTCGAAATAAAAAAAACTGTGCGACCTGTGCAATGGAGGCGCTGCATGCGACTGCTGGAGTCTGCAGCTGTAACTGTTCTAAAAAGCAAACCTGAAACCCAAAACAAATGGCACTTTGCATGCGCGTTCGTCAAATCCCTATGTTGGATATTTACTTCTAATCATGCACAAAGAAGAGCCCAGCGTGAGCACGTGTGCCTGCGCATTCTGCTTGGGGCGTACTGTACACGAAGCGTGAAAGTCCCGATAACTCGTAATGGCATCTCGTCGCAACTAAGTTATGACATAGTCGAGCACTTTCTGCGTCATTTCGAAATGCGAAGGGTGCACGTGCCTATAACTTCAATCTGCGCTTTATATTGTAGCTTCAGCTTCATTGCTATAAATAAAATTGTTCTCTAGCGTAGTACCGAACAGACATTCCCGGAAAATCCAACAGGTCATCTCATCATTCTCAGATTCAGTGCTGGCGGTAACACGTTACTTTTTTCTGCAACGTTGTAACGTATTGGTTACTTATTTTCTTTTTGTCCAATACAATAACGGCTAACGTACTTACGTTACTTATGTCGAGTAAAGGGTAACGTATTTGCTCCACTTGTTTCATCTTCTGCCCAAAATCTAAAAAAAAGTACACTTACATTTTTTGGTGTTTCTATACTTCATTTAACCTTAAGTCCAAACGCAGCCGACACTACGAACTGATGGGACCAATCAGAGGGCGTCAAAAAAGGCACCACCTTGGTGCTCCTCCTGTTCCTGTGCGTGTTCTATCATCGCTGAACAAATCATCAACAAAAAATTAAATCCGTTTACAACTCCCTGTAACGCCGAATAGAGCGCAGCTCTTGAGGAGGAAGGGAAGGAAAGGGGGGTAACATGACCTTGGGAGGTCACGTGACCAGGGGAGTCACGTGACCTCGGGGGGGGACGGTCACGTGACCTCGAGGGGCGGGGGCCGGAGAAAATTTTCCGCTACATTTAGCGGGGAAAATTTTCCGCTAGACTTAGCGGGGAAGATTTTCCGCTAGATTTAGCGGGGAAAATTTTCCGCTAGATGTAGCGGGAAAAATTCTTCCGCTAGATTTAGCGGGAAAATTTTTTTCGCTAAATTTTGGCGGGGAAAATTTTCCGCTAAGTTTAGCGGGGAAATTTACCCATCATCGACCGCGCGGTTACGCGGCGACGGCGACGGCGACGCCGACGCCGCTCAAGCCGGAAACGGGCGCCTTAGAGCTGCGCTCTAAAAGAGGCCCAGTGACTTTCACTTTTCACTCTGCTTGATCTGTACCATTAGCTCGTAGCGTCGGTTTTGTCTGGATTTAAGCTGAAACCAAGCATAGGCGCCAAGTCATCAATTATTTCACTCATCCCACATACCTTGAAAATTTTGCCTGTCTTCTCTCTACGCAAAAAATTCCACATAAGAAAAAAAACGCCCACGCTTTTTGTTTCAATGCCAAAAAACGCTGTCGCCAAAAAAAAAAGAAACCGCGGTTGCCGTAATTTTACAAATACAAAGTAACTTAAAAGTAACCTGCCTTACTTTTTATCGGTAACGGTAACGCTTTTCTTTTATTTTGAGGTAACGTAGGTTTGTAGCGTGTTCCTTTATAATGCCAGTAACGAGTAACGTGTTTCGTTACTTTTCATGGGTGACGCCAACAACATTGTTCACGTTGCACCGCGCGGGGAGGGGGAATTGTGGTGCAGTTCCCACTCACGCTCGGGCCAGCTGGTATATACTCCGTACACCTTGGAAGTAGCTCAGATTCTTCTCTGTTAGCACTGCGAGTTCAGAACACAAACTAAACAAGAGTGAACACTTCACAAAACCGATATGCGCCCTGTCTCGTTGTCGACTTGCTTTCGTTGTGTTCCGAAACCACGAATTGCGAAACGAACATGAACCGCTCCTTCTATTTATGGGTACTCCTTCGCGCGCCGTACATCAGACAATCAGACTGCCGTAGTGCGTCGAAAAGACGATGGGAGACTCCGTGTATTTTTGGGAATGGTCTATTAATAGGGGTAAGGAAACCCCTGTTAATAGGCCACCCAACAGAAAGGGGATAGCAGACCGAATCACGTCAGTGCTAGCTATACATGGAACCAATTAACAAGCTCCGCTTCAGAGTAACGACAAAATAGCCATCGGTCTGCTTAAAATCATAGTTGGCAGTTATCTGATGCTTTATATAAAATTTCAAGAAACACGCTTTTTTGTCCTCCAAGTACATTATGGCCAACTCGAGAAACAAGAAATCCACAGTAAGAATCCCTCGAAAACGCTAAAAACCGCTGAATTTTAGGCGCACACAATTTATTGGCATAATTAGTCTAAAAAAAGTACAAAAATACAATAACCCGTAGTTCTTACGATGTTCGACTTAGATCGCTTCCATTCACAGAACGATGTCCATTGCGTGATGTTACCGTTACCAGGTGTTACCAGGTTTGTTGTCTGCCATACCTGCCGACGTGTGCACCTGCATCGTTCCGATCTTTAGTGCAACAATTGTGTCATTTCAAAGTTTCAGTGACCAAATTCATTTGCTATTGAAAAAAAAAACTCGATTTTTTAGAGAATTTTGATTTTTCTAACGTCGGTTGAAGCTTCCAGTAACCGGTCTCCAAAACTTAGAATCTTATCGCCGCCATGTTTTCTTAATTTCCGTGCATAGATCACTGGGCCCATTTCATCCGGCAGATTTGGAAAACGAATTATTACATTCAAACACAAATTCGCTGAACTCACGTTTCGAGGATTATCACTGTAACATCTCAATGGCGTCAACAACAACCTCGCACATTTCAATCTAACAAAGTTTCTTGTTTAAACTTAACAACTGTTGCGTCTCGATGTTGCTGTCCGCAACACGGGCAAGTGGAGAAGGGGGTAGTGCTTTAGGAAGATCAGACTTGAAAACTTGTAGTCCTTCTTCGTGAAAGTCGGATTCGTTATTCAGCTTGAAGGTGGGGGACAAGGGGGGGGGGAGGGAATAAAGGTTCATTTTTGTGGATAGTTTGAGCTTTAAGTGACCAATGTTCCAGCTACAAGGGTGCGTTCAAGGTCTGGCAACCTGGTCTTTTGATGTAACTGTAGGTCTCTCTGTGGAAGTTCGATGATGGCCGTAGCGGGCCTAAGATTTCTGGATGTATGAGGATTTGTGGGAGTAAGGAAATTAGCTGAGTTTGAGACGTCCCTCTCTCTGTGTCTCTCCCTTTGACTAAATGTTTTGTTTTTTGTGCCGCAGTCTCGGGCACTATAAAACAATGATCAATGTCCACCAGCTCACCTGCACTTCAGTGTTACCAAGCGAGGACCCCAAAAGATAAAGCCTAAAATAACTAACAAGAAAATAAACTAGATCCTGCTCTTCGTAAAAACAAAAATATTGTTTTTCTACTTATTAGAGTTTTTCCTTTAGAAACAAAAACAAAAAATTACTTCACTAAACGAAAAAAGGAACGCCGTTCCTTTTTCCGTTATAGTAAAAATGTAACGAGTTCCCGTACCAGTTCCTTCTGATGCGAAGGCGGCGTTCCTTCGTTCCTCCTAAAGGAACGCGTTCCAGGAAAAACTCCGTTCCTTGGAACGCCGTTGCGTACAACACTGCGCGTAGGTTACCTGTCACTTACGTTACACGCCTGGGCTTCCCGCGCGTAAGAAGCGTCTCTCGAGGCTGCGACGTTGTAACCCGCATCATGTTTTTTCTAATCATCACGCAAAAGTTGAAAACACGGTGTGACAAAAAGCGGCGTGACAAAAAGCAGTCAACTGCGCGCGACAACCGACTTTGTATCAACGCCACCAAGGAGACAAGGCCTGCGCCTCCCCCCCCCCCATACGTCATCACTAGTGAATCCACGCAGCGTGGCTACCAGCGCGCCGTGCTGCGTCTCACAACGAGAGCGACACTATCACGCGGCAACGCCGAGACTGGCGCGTTTTGCCGCTCTGCGGCGTCTCTCGGCGAGATGTCCACCGCTTGGGTCGGGTCGGGGTGCCCACTAGCGATGACGTCATTGCAAGCCTTGTCTTCGAGGTGGCATTGCTTTTGCGAGCGATTGCCACCCACAATCGGCCGGACCTAACTTTCTAGCGATAAGTTCAAGATACACCTTTGGCGCTGAAACAGACAACTCGGCGTATGATGCTGCGGGGTGCGGGAGCTTTCATCGCGAGACCTTCCCCTCCTAGTAAGCTCGGATTACCGGAGAGCGGCGCTCGACGCAGCCCTCTTTGCACGGCATCTTAGAACGCGGTCGATTGAGCCCCGCCAAACTGTGACGAGTAGCTCAAAGGAGACCTTCGCAATTAGAAGGACGTTACTGTACACCGGGATACCGCCAAGACTAAAAGAAGGAAAAAAAATGAAACATACAAAACACTGCGTGCGCTGGGGACCCTGAAACGCGGTCTCACGCGCGAACGGGATTAAGGGCGGGAACTCCCGAGATCCATATTAATCCTAACGACTTCTCAGTGAGGGGAGGAGAGAGAAACTGCATCGGGATATGAAACAGCGTTGACACGAGTCCGTCAAGGGGTAAGCCTTAAACCGAAATATCGTAAAACAAATTTGAAACAAAAATGTTCCCAAAGAGGAATTAACGGAGCAGCCGGATGGTGGTAATAGCCCCCTAACATTATTGCTGTTCATTTCATATTTTTGTATCGGTTAATAAGACATTTCAACGTAAGCCTTCAATTAATATCTATCTGTTTGAGTAGAGTCTAGAAATAAGGAAGACGTTTGACCAAAACCTGGAATGTGAGGGTCCCAAAGCTTTAGGACTGACCCGGTTGCTTCTGCGGCGATACATATACAGTATAAGTGATGAGGAGCAGTATTAACCTATGTCTTTATCCTACTGTGACTGTTTTTTATGTTTTGTTCTGATCTCTATTGTAGGCGGCTGTATGTCGCTTAGCCACTCTCCGAGCGGAGTGCAAGTAAAGCCACCGGAAGTTCGACGCTCGTCCCGGAAGTTAGGCGTCTGCTGCGCTTATTAGCGCATTCACTCTATATCTTTTGTTCCACTCTTTTTTCTTTCTTTTTTCTCGCTTTTAAATGGGTCGTAATAATCCCTCTTAGTATTAAATATCGAGACTGAGGCAGTTTAATGTGGGATCATGCACACTTGATCAACTAGAATGTTGAAATTCTCACACTTCAAACGGCTTCCCAGAAGACTCTTAAGCCTGCATTAGAGAAGATGCGAAATTTGTTTCGAACCAGACGTTGGAAGGCCGAACCGAGGGTTGAAAAGGTTGTAAGGGTATCTAACTTTCAAAACTTTGCACATAAAAATATATTCGTCAATCTACAAACTTTTGAATTTTGCACTTCAAGGAAGTCGATTAGTTGCGAACCTTCGAATTTGTCGCAATAAGAAATTCAACATTTCTTTTTTTTTCACTTTCGACCTTATTACGTTATGGAATTCGAGAAGTTTTGATACTTTAGATCTTACGAAGTTCAAAAGTTTGACGAAGTTCGAACTTCCGAACAAAGGTCGAGAAGGTTCGAACCAAGGTTACCCTCATGAGTTCGCACTGTGGAGTGGAGTGGATATTGCACTGAAGCTTCACTTAGCCGATTATAGGGTGCGCCACGAACGTCTCGTTTTGGAAGTGGCCTCGACGCCTCGGTCTCATGTCTTGTAACTAAGATATTTTCGTCCGCCTTTCGCACGGAGCCTCTTCCGTATAAAACTCCGAAGTTTGCCTCGAGTAACGTGCTAGTAATGGATCCCTAGTCTTCAGGTTTTAAATGCGACCGCGGCTCATCTCTGGGTGTCGTGGATAACCTTGGTTGTTTCCCAAAGTGAGGAAAAAATTTGGGTACTTAAGAATGAGAAGCAGCCAAAGTACCCAACTTTTTTCCTTACTGGCTCTTGTAAGCGGCAGGTCATAGAAAGGAGCGCACAGAGAGCGACGCCGACGCGCGACGATGAGCTCTGTATCAGGGTTTTTTTTTTCTTTTTTTTTAAGTATCATTTGTCAAATAATATTTGAGTAGCCAGATGCCTTTAGGTGGCTAACATCATGCTTTCATCGAAATGCGAGAAACCGGCGGTGCTGGAAAGCGGCCGTCGCCATACAGAGCCGTTCGCGTAGACGAGATCATGCAACTCCTCGAGAGACAGTAGGGCGCAACTCAAACTATGCGGACCGCAAGTTCGTTTTGCTTTCTTCGCAGGGGTTTGTAGTGACGTCAAAACGCCGAGCTGTGATTGGCTTCGGATTGGAAGAATAGTGAGTAGATCTTAATGCTAGCTGTCTTGGAGCTCTACCCACTATTCTTCAATGAGAGCCAATCAGTGATCGGCGTTCTGAAGTCACCGTAACCCCTGCAAAAGAAGCAGAAGAACTAGCCCTCCGCATTGATTTTTCCTAATGCTGAAGGTGTCATGATTCTGAGTGAAGCCTCTTTCAGCGGTTCGCCGCAGTATCGACGACGCGCGTCTTCTCGAAGTCGATGCGGTGAGTATTGACGTAACCGTGTCCAGCAACTGTGATGCGCATAAGTTTGAATTCGCGAGTGTCAGTACACTGCTTATACATCATACAAAATACACGGTATTCGATGCACGCATGATGACATCATTAGTTGCGGACAGGTCTGAAGCATCTTCGAAGCATTGTTTGCTTCCACACCTTCGTGTATGTGCTTAGGATAAATGCCTGCAGACAGTGTTTGTATAACCAATCCGCTAGGACCGTCATACAAAAAAAAAAAAAACGCCTCACGCAGTGTCTTTAGATTACTGACTGCTGTTTTTGCTTGTGTTTTCAACCAAGTAGTAGCAGAATGATCTCTGCGATTTAATTTTTAATAATCAGGAGACTACGTTTCTTTTTTCTTTTTTTTTTTTAATGTCGAAAGGGGTGGACACGGTTCGTCAACACGACGGAGTGAGGCTTACCGGAGAGTGAAAAGACGTTTCAGAGAAACCGCATTTTCTCTCTCTAGTAAGCCAAGTGTCATGTTGATGAACGGCGTTGGCGACTTTCGTCAATAGATTACACGCACTACGTAACTGCAAAATTAATGTCGTTATTTTTTTTTGTCTGTGTGTTGGTGGAACATTTAAGGAGTAAAGCGCTGGGATACCTTGAATTATCCGAGTACCGTCATTGTTTGATCGTACCGCGGGCGCTGCTATTGGATGCCAGCGACGCTTCGCCATTTTCGGCTCATGGCGCATCCCACATCCAGACGCGCACGCCCCTATACGCCTCGCAAGTGGGCTCATTTTCGTCTTCTGCGCATGAGAAAGGAAGTAGCGGTGACGTCAGAACGCCGAGCCCTGATTGGCTGATCGCGGTCCCCTATCTGAGCGTCGTCTGCTCCTTTGCAACAACGTCTGCTCGCAACGTCGTCTGCGTCTGTCTTACCTTTCCTGCGACTTTCGGAAGTGCAGGTCTTTACGAAGCGAGCTCGACTTCGCCTTTCAGAGAAGGCAGACGAAATAACTCGAGCGGTTCGTTGTTTTTGTCGAACAACTAGCAGACGCGCATCAGGAGGAAGTCAAAGTACTCACTGGCGAGGTGTCCCGAGACGCCGAGGTTTGTTTGCTAAGAACCGAGAGTGAGCGTGTTAGTGTCCGCAAGTTCCCTCCCAAATACTTTTCCCCCCTTTCGTGTGCAGCAAGACTCCTCATTCTTTAACGGCGTCGGCGGGTTGGCGCAGTTAACGTCGTCTGCTTTACGTCTGCTAGTCAAAGCGATGGCTCCTTTACCTTTCCTGCGTCTGTCGGATATTCACCGCTTTTTCACCGGCGAGAGTCACCGTTGCCTCGGAAAACAAGGAGATGACAAGAGGAAGAGATTGACCTCTTAATCTAAAATTGAGGTCAGTGATCACAGTATAATACGGGAAGGGTTCACAAGGGTCGCGCGGACACATTCCATTCAGCACGCCAGCCGGTCGTGGGCAGACGGTCACCGAGTCGGAGTGGCTGCCTAGCCTATCTGCCGAGTTCGCTTGGTCGGTGTCGGTGGAATCGTGGCCGTTGGAGCTTTTCCCGGGTGTCTGTGGATCCAGCGTTCTTGTTCGTCGTGGTCTGGTTCAAGTACTTTTTACTTTTTTCTTGCTGCTTGAAGTCGGGACGCGAGAGAAGCGCACGTAGAAAAATAAACGTCCGTTGGTCGTCGCGACCGCGACGCTGTCAGCCATGCTGATTTGATCGTAACAAGTGCGTAGCTTCGGAGCTGTCGTAGGATTTTGTCGTAACCTGCGCAAAACTTACGAAAATTTCGGTTCGTGAATACGAATTTGTTTTTAAGTTTTGTCTTACGCATATTTTTGGCGTAAGATAGTTTCGTGAATCTGGCCTCTCCACTGCAAAGTCGCAGGAAAGGTAAGCCAAACGCAGACGACGTTGCGAGCAGACGACGTTGCAAAGGAGCAGACGACGCTCAGATAGGGGACCGCGATCAGCCAATCAGGGCTCGACGTTCTGACGTCACCGCTACCCCTGCGCGAGAAGCAGACGAACTTGCCCTCCGCATA
>JAZHYW010035159.1:0-20758 GCA_037355805.1 Ixodes ricinus | reverse complement strand
TCCCAAGTCACCGGGCTCGATCTAAAATAGGCGGTCAAAATCGACGCCTGCACGTAGCAATCTAAAACGTTTCGTCAAACGTGTATTTCTGCAGTCGTCTTTATGTCTTTGTAAAAAAATTACAAGCGCGCCAGTGCTTTTTCTGTAAAAAAATAAGGCCAAGAAACTCGCCAGCGTCTACGGCGGGCAGCTTGACGCGACACGACAGTGGCAGGTGTGTTTGGCGTTCGTATTGATAGATGGCGCTACCTCCCCTATCGCGACGGCTCGCAACCGCCGTGGTTTATTAAAATGAAACATAAAATTTTTGAAAGTGTTGCCTTTGGTTAAAAAATAAATACGGACAATAAAAGCAAAACTCAAAGCAAGCAAAAACGCGTCTGCATAACGGCGGCGCTTGCTGGCCAACGGATTTCGTCTGCGTGTCGTCTGGCTTTCTTTGGCTGGTCGGCTGTGAGACGCTGCTCGCACGAGCTGCACCCCCCCTTCCCCCACTCACCACGACTTGCCTGCCGTCGCTCGACGCGCCGGACGGCTGCTTTGAAAACTGCAGTGTATTCTAAGGGATACGTACGTTCCGAAGCACGGCGTCTGATGGCGCTTCAGCTCTGCTCTATGGAACGCACAGTTATGAAACAAAAATCTAGATGGCGCGTCGAACGACGGCAAGCGGATTGAAGTGAGTGAGGGGGTGCCCCTTCCGGGGAGTTCCACGAGTGAGGTAATCTAGTAACGTTGGCTGCATTTTCGGACGCTGCTCCCGACGCCATCTATCGGTACGAACGCCAAACACACCCCGCTACTCGAACCCTTGTCGTCTGCGTCGCGCCGCAGTAGACCCTGGCAAGTTTCTTGGCCTTACTTACAGAAAGAAAACTACGCTTTGTAATTTTGAAGAAACTCGATCTCTTAAATACACCTTTGACGAAAAGTTTAGATACACGTGCAGGCTCAATTTCTACGGTCTATTTTAGATCAAGCGCTAGCACTTGGACCACCCTATATACCTTATGTTCGCTTTAACCCGAATGTGATTACAAAATCCCAAAGAGAACTTACAAACCACCTATGTTTCTTAGGAAAGGAGATGGGGTGGGGTTGTTGACTGGTCATTTACACGGAATATTCGAAGCCTTCACCGCTTTACAAGCGCTTTCCTCTCGGTACACACAATCTGGGAAAAATACTCACATCATCTACTGCATTTGAACATTTCCAGCCTTGAACGTAACAATATGAATTCCTCCAACGCCGAAGACGAGGATGCGGAGAGGCTCCTGTTTACGCTTGCACTCTGAAAATAACAACAGGTATAACTTCCTGCGGAAGGTGCATGGTACTGGATATGATGCGCAGTCAGTTCGTGCGCTGAAAGGAACAAATCCCCATAATCACACATAAATGGCGGCACCTCATTCTTTGTCATTTCGAACGTCTGCCACAAAGCCAAATGAGCAAACGAGCTTTGACGGCTGTGGGCGCAGAAAGCAGACGAATAGAGACGAACGCTTAAAGATACGTGACGTATTTACTAGATTTCATCCGACGTTACCCACCGATCGAGGAGGGTAGCGTGAGTAAATACTCCGGACTAAACATCCCGCTTCTGGAACGCGCTTTCTGACGTCATCGATTAAGCGCAAATAAGTTTTGAACCGCCGCGGTATCAAACATTTACTCCGGAGTCGGATCAATTGAATTTCGGAGCACAGCCTAGGTGTAATCAGAGGCTCTGGGTTACATCTTATGTTGTTTAACCTGCATGTCTAGGAGACAGTGTAAAAAACTATTTTGCGTGTGTGCTTTTATTTTGCTAACCTGAGCTTAGCCAGCATTCATTTGACACCAACAAATGTATTTTAAACACATCGGTAACGCCTACATACCGTATTATAACATCCGACGTCACGCATTGAGTGTTGCCTGTAGAACCCCTGAGCCTTCATACCATATTTCCATGTTTAATAACTTCGTGAGATAGATTTTCTGAAATTCTCTTTCGCTTTGGATGACGGTCAGCGAGTTCTAAATCGGCGTGCGCTAATTCTTTCTAAAAGTTTTAGTTAAGCGATACTAAGTAGAAACTTTATTACCCTAAACACTGTATTGTCAGAATGAAGGTGACGAGAAGACGAACAGTGAAGTGAAAAATAAAGATTTGTTGGGCGAACTTGTGCCAAACGAAAGCATAAAGAACGAGCGTCGAGGCAGCAGAAAAGCGGGCGGCAGATTCGGCGGCGCAACTGAGAGCCAGGAAGCGAGACTGGCTCACCGAGTCACGGCCGCAGCTGCTAACATCTTGCAGTGCGTCACCATAGGGTAACATAGTAAACGAAAAGAGGGGACACAGAAGCCGATTCGTGGCCCAGATAGTGCGTTTAATGCCCTCCGCCACGTGGCGCTTTTTTTGTAATTCGGTTCTAAGTTAATTTTAGAACGCTTTATGTAGAGGAGTATTTGCTTTTAGGGGCGAAGCTCCTTAGGGGCCAGCCATGTCCCTATGTCCGTCCGCCGTCCGCCGTAAGCCTGGTTCAGAGCAGTTGCGTTTGACCGCGCTTTCACTGCGCTGCGGCGGCGAGAAACCAGGACATCCCTGCTGCTTATACCGCGTGCCAAGATGATTCCTTGAAATGGATTCCACGCTTCATACGAAGCACGGATGTGCCGGTGACTCAAGCTTTCGGTTCTCGACGCAACGCAGTCAAACGCACTCAAGCGCAAGTGTCCTGAACCGGCCTTTAGGCCGGCGTCGGATGCCTAGTGCTTCTGCTCGTGTGGGATCGCGAAGCTCAGCGAGCACGTGAGCACATGCTCACATGCTCGTGCCTCACGAAGGGCAAAAAAGGCCACAAAGATTAAAAAAAATGATGAAAAAAAATGTTGAAATCTGCTTGCGCAGCGACAGGACAGATAGGGGGCTCTGAGATGTGGTGCGTAGCTCAAGACCTGGAGGTTTCTCGTCCATGGATGAAACGTTGCATGTAGCCAAGCTCAACGTCTAGTATACAGGAGAGGGCGCTGCGGTCAAGTAGCGTAAAGAATCGCGTTAAACTTTGCATGCATTGACTCAACGTTTATAGACGAGGCGCTGTCGGTCAGAAATGCTCAAAATGCGTATATAACCACGTTCCACACCACCACATTCTCTTTCTGACATGTGGATGAAAACGAACGAAGGCTCGGGCGTGCTGCGGCTCAGCGTCTACGCAGACAAGCACCAACCAGAGCTTCGCCCCCAACCAGTCATCATTCGACCGCGTGGAGATGCGGTCACTTTTAAGGGCGAAGCTCCTTAAAGAGGTGGAACTGCAAAGAAAAAATGTTTTTTTAAAGAGCCTAATTGGGATAAGCATGTCAAAAAACAATTTTTCCTGCGAGAAAAAAAAAATTACAGCAATATTTATTGCGTGAGACTGATTTTAGTTTGCGGCAATTTCTGTCCGTTTTAAATTGCGCGCCACGAAGTCGTGATTATGTGACGTCAATCGCAATAGGTTCTCATTGGCTAAGAGTTTGATTGACAGCTTAGATCTTGGTTGCTGAACTCTGTGTTATAGCGTTGCAATTTCCTTTTGAGCAGCATATTTTTACGATTAAAGAATAACCCATGTGATGGGGAGTTATTATTCTTACGCAAAAGGTTTCAAGACTGCGCACTTCCGTTTCGATTCATAAACCAAAACAAACAAAAGCTTCTACCATTCTTTCATGGCCGCCAAAGTCTCTTGCTCCCGCCCGTCTCGCCTGCCTCGACTAATCGTTTCGCTTCGAAGTGGATCAGCAGCTTCGTGCTGGCCAATTTAGCAGGTGAGACTTCTCGAAGTGACGTAATTGTGTGCCTAGCAGCTGTCGCATAGGTATTAGTGATAGGAAGCAACGCGGGGCTTTGGCTTTCAGAGCGCGGTTCTTTCTGTCTTCCTTTCTGTTTGCTTAGCGTGCTTTTTTTTTTCTTTTTTGCTTGCTGGCGCGTGCAAATGCCGACTTTTCGGAGATGTCAGGTGAGTGATCCCAACAGCGAGCCTTCCAGCAGCATGGCACACCCGAAAGGAATGCCATTTGGCTGGAGCGCAATCGCGGCGCTCGCGTAGCTGGCTGCACGTGCCCAGTTAGCGTTCTCGTCATATCGCTCCAAAGGCCGTCGAGATTCGCAGGCAATCTGCGTGCCTAGCGTCCGCGACTAGACACACAAAATAAAAAAGCACTAGGTTCACTACGTAAAAAATGGTCTCAGTCCATGCACGTGTGGGCAGGCACGAAATCTTGTTGCCAAATTTATTCACTACCTCACTATCAGGCGGAACACGTCGCTGTGCAAACGCAGTCCACGCAACACGAAGCATAGAAGCGGCAGATTTAGTGGACAACCACCCAGAGTTCATTGTTCAAATAAAACGACGTAATCTTGTTGAAAACGCCCGCAGCTTTACTCACGGGTGCGTCGGGAATCTTCCCATTTTAAAACGGAATGAAGAAAGATCTGCTTTAAAACCGCTCGCTGCGTCCTCCCGCACCAGCTTGACTGGATCAGCTGACGACGACGCGACTGAACCCCACAACAACCAATCTGCGCTCTGTGGGTGTCTACTTCCAAGCACCGCACCACACACACCACGAACGTTTCAGTTCTTTGTCGCATCGCCGTGTTGCACCAAACAGAACGAGATCGCCGAAGTCAACGCAGCGCTGCCGTGAACGTTGGCTTGTGGTTGCGCACCTTCACGGACCCAGTGACCCCCTTCGCTCTCCAAGGACTGGCACGACGATTTACCGAATGATACTTTCCTGTCTTCCGGGAACATCACAAGGGCACTTCTCCGCCCTCGTCTTCGCTATGTGCTCGCAAACCGCGCAGCTTCTCGTTCCGATCTATTCTCGCGTACCATCAAACCAAAACAATACCGGCGCCATGTTTAACGTGCTGCTGTTGGTTGCCAGATCCTCACCGGAAGTCAAGACCCTCAGCCTCAGCAGCACAAGTCAACAACAAAGAGAGCAAATCCAAGAGTGAGGGCGGGGCGTAGTCTCCTCCGCGGGGCTCAGAGAGAAGGAGCGGGAATTTCAAACGTGGAGTTAGGTTCTGACTCTGACTAAATTACGTCCCAGCAGACGTAAATATTACTAAAAAATATTTTTCCGTGGGAACATCGGTTTTGTGACATGCTTGTTCCAATTAGGCCGTTTCACAAAACACACTTTCTTTTTCTTTGCGTTACCCTTTAAGCGCCGCCCACACTGGCGAGAAAACGCGCGCGGCGCGCCGATCGCGAGGAAAAAACGCGTTCCGCAAAATCGGTTGAGCGCGTGAAATCATGCGTTCTCTCGAATGCTTCAAGAGTGCGCGAGGCTTCCTGTGCTGTCACGTGACATTCGCCGCGATCGGCGTGCCACGCGCGTTTCTGCACATACTTCGCCCCACCTCCAGCATGGACTAACCGCAAAGGCTGTGCTGGCGCGAGCGGCCAGCCTTGTTCAGTCTCGACCAGAGCCCTTGCTGCACGAGCGCCCGTGCAGCCGCCGCGCCTTCGTTCAAAGCGACTAGCTCGCGCTTTTAGCACGCGCGGCTAAAATAGTCCAGGACTAAGGTGAGTAGCGAAGTACAGTGCGGAGAATGTATTCACACAAGGGAGAAATCCCGGGGATCTCACTCCCGGCGCGCGCACATCACGAGACGAAAGCGCGAGGCTGTTGCACATCGCAAAGCCTGACGTTTTCGTCGGCAGGATGCGCGTGCCGCGGAGAGATCCCCGGGATTTTCTCCCTCGTGTGAATACCCGGCTAGCCATGTCCGTATGTCCGTCCGCCGTCCGCCGTAGGCCGGCGTCGGGTGCTCGTGCTTCTGCTCGTGAGATCACGTGCTCACGAGCAGAAACGCCTGCTCACGAGCAGAAGCACATGCTCACGTGCTCGTGTAGGGCAAAGAAAAAAGAAAAAAAAATGATAAAAAATTACGAGCTCGTGAGCTCACGTGCTCGTGTAGGGCAAAAAAAAAAGAAACAAAGATGAAAAAAATGATGAAAAAAAAATGTTGAAATCTGTTTGCGCAGCGACAGGACGAGTAGGGGGCTCTGAGATGTGGTAGTAACTCAAGACCTGGGGTTTCTGTCATGGATGAAACGTTGCATGTAGCCGCTCAACGTCTATACAGGAGAGAGGCGCTGCGGTCAAATGCGTATATAATCGCGTTAAACTTTGCATGCATTGGCTCAACGTTTATAGACGAGAGGGCGCTGCGGTCAAATGCTCAAATGCGTATATAACCACGTTCCATACCACACATTCTCTTTCTGACATGGATGAAAACGAACGAAAGGCTCGGCATGCTGCGGCTCAGCGTCTACGCAGACAAGCACCACCAGAGCTTCGCCCCAACCAACATCATTCACCACGTGGAGATGCGGTCACACCTTTTTTATATTAGCCGGAAATTGGGAAATTTTTGGCCATGTGCCTGATGTGTGCTTCGCACTTTCACTTGTAAAAACCCTTTATGACTCCTAATGATAGCGATGTTCTATTTATTTCTGCACTCACTTCCCGTGTCCGAGTCGCCGTGAAAGTGAATAGATCATTCATTAAATGTTCCCTGTCGCAAAGCTTTTTTTTCTTTTTTTTAACTTGGTTCGGCCAAAAATGTATTACAGGAAGTGTACGATATTCTGAACTCCTTCATGTTCATTTATTTTTTGATATCCGTTTCTCATGAAACATACTTTGAGCTTCTTAAGTAAATCAGTGCATATATATGAATGTGGTCCAATTAAGAATCTTCTATATCAGCAAGAGCCAACTGCTGTTGTTGACCGCAAAATGCTCCACCAGCCTGGAGTCAATGTGGCAGATTGTGCAACTTCAATGATTTACAGTAGAGAAAAAAAAACAAGAAATACACCTCTGTTTTGTGGAGTAGGTTTAAATATTGTTTCACTACATTTGTGCCGGATTCTATAGTACAAATTAAAATTAAATCAGGTGTCAACATTAAAAATGAAAAAGACAGCGGCTCCGGAAGTCGAGGAGCTCCTCGAGAGCCCAGAGAGCGAGGGGAGGAGGAAAAAAGAGGGAGAAAAAAAGAAAAGAAGGGTACCGGAGAACTGGAGCAAAAACGCCCAAACCGAAACCAGGAAACTGACTTGACCGGAACCGGAATCAAGTTATGTTTAACGGTGCCCGCTAGGAGCGCTGGCTGTCACTGATCTATCTGGGCCGCTGGGGCCTACGGCAGTGTCCGCTCTTTATCTTGTGTGTATTACTCTATGGCGTCACTATCTCGAAAGTTCGGCAGAAGGTTCGGAGCGTCGCGCGCTCCGAGGCGAGGATGAACTGGCACTTTCGAGAACAACAAAGCAGGGGGAATGTTACATCTGGTGCGAGAATGAACGCGAATCTTCTAGAAGACTGACCGAGCTAGTAGTGCAAAACTATCGATAGTACTATCGATAGTATCGATAGTCGGCCAGAAATCTAACTATCGATAGTAAAAAAACTATCGATAGTACTATCAATAGTCACCACTGATAGATGGGATAGTCGACTATCGAAACTACCGATAGTACTATTGATAGTCCACTATCGAAAAACTATCGATAGTCTACTATCGAAAAGCTATGGATAGTACTATCGATAGTCGACTATCGAAAAATTAATATTAATCGACTATCAGAAAACTATCGATAGTCGAGCTAACGTAAACCTACCGATAGTACTGTCGACGGTTTTACTATCGATGGTTTTGTGACACTAGTAGTTTGCGTCGCTCCTTGTCTTTTCTCTTTATTTTTTCAAAGGGACACCAACCAGCCCAATCACTTACCATGGCCACTTTGGTTCAGCTTTCAGTGATGACGAAGACGGGAGTTTGGGCGAAGAGAGGAGGAAGGGAGGCGAGCGGCGGTGCGGCACACTGTGTTCGCTCTAGTGGTGCAAAACTATTGATAGTACTATCGATAGTATCGATAGTCGCCAGAAATCTGACTATCGATAGTAAAAAGTACTATCGATAGTCGACTATAGAAAAACTGATCGATAGTACTATCAATAGTCGACTATCGAAAAACTATCAATAGTACTATCGATAGTCGACTGTCGATAGTTCTGCAGCACTATCGATGGTTTTGGAAAAACTATTGATAGTATCGATAGTCAGTTTATCAATAGTTTTGCATCACTAGACCAGAGTGTTGCCTTCGGCCCTGCGGACGGGGATATCTACACTGCGCGAGAGTGTTAGCGGGAGCCCACTTTCCACCAAACTGTTATTTGACGACAGGCTTTTTCGAACTCTAAAAAAGAACACACACACACAAAAAAGGGGATCGCTTGTTTGTGCCAACAGTTGTATCTTTGTATCGCATTGTATCTTACCACATATACCACTCGGCAATGTTTTTTTTTTTTTTTTTGTGCAATGCGAAATTTTCGGTGGAGCCCTTTGTTCGATTTTTGGTGAAACACCCGCTACAGAGGGACAATGCGGAGCGCACGTTCGTCTGCTTCTTTTGCAAGGTGTTGTGGTGACGTCAGAACGCCGAGCTCTGGATTGGTTCTGAATGAAGGATTGTGGGTAGAGCTCGAGGCAGCTTGCTTTGATGTCTACCCACTATCCTTCAATCGGAGCCAATCAGAGCTCGACGTCGTTCTGACGTCACCACAACTCCTGCGCAAGAAGCAGGCGACTTGTTTCCCGCATAGACCCTTTTGAAAGGGTCGCGCCACCTAGTGGCTGCCGCGCCAGTCATCGGTGTCCGCCATTGCTTGAGCACGTACTCTGAGCATGTATTGAGGGTTGTGTCACCGTTCGGCGACGACTCGCATCCAATCGCACGCATTGTGCCTAAGAAATGGCGACCTCCAACAATGCTCGATAGGGTTTTTGAAAAGGGTCTATACAGACCAGCAAGCGATGGGCTCTACACAAACAAGTCCGCGTTTGCCCACACCAAGTCTGACGCTGCCACACCAAGTGCGCCCACACCGGTGGACGCTGCCTGTGCGCAGAAATCTCATTCGTGTGATGCTTCCGCGCATGCGCCGGAGAGAGACAGCAGCGCCATCGCAGCGGAGTGGCGGACGGTTTGAGCTTATAGCCACTAAATGAGCTGAGCTAAGAGGATCGGCACTGTGTTCCCCGACATTATTGTGGGTGCCGCCATTTCGGTGCTTGTGAAGAGCAGACGCAACTGCCGATCGTCATGATCCGAAAAGTGTGACTGCTCTCAGCATTAGAATCTGGCGTTACGAAGCTCGTCTAATATTTCTTTGCTCTGTCGCGAACTGTTTAAACATTTGAGGAGGACGGAGAGGCGTTTCCTGTGATTTCACATAAATCTTCAGCTGACCGGAAACCATAATTTTAAGCCACAATATGGGGAAGTGTTGTTACTCTAAAGCAGTGGTTCTCAAATGGGGTCCGCGACGCCCAGCTTCATCAGTCAAGCCCCGAAATAAAAGTTGTCTTTTCTCAGATTAAGAAGAACCGTTCCAATTTTCGGGGTGAGTTTTCTCGTGTATATGTCAAGAAAAGCAGTCTACTTCACACTAGCCCTTAGTTATACCCATGTATTAAATCATTATAATAATTAACCTATATCTTTCCTTCCCCTCCCCACGAACGGGGTCCTCCATCATCTCTCGCCGATCCCCGAGGGGACCGCGAAAGATCAATGGCTGAGAACCACTGCTCTAAAGCGTAGCTTGTTTAGTGGCACTAGTTTCAGCATAGCGTTACCGGAGGCTACAGTGGCATTACTTACCGGGAGCTCGCGCTATGACTTCGAAGCATGCTCTTCAGCATGGTAGCCTGCGGTAACGCAGGCTACCATGCTGAAGCGATGCGTTACCGCAGGCTACCGCTACCGCGATGCGTTACCGTTTTAGCGATGCGTTACCGATGCGCTTCCCGCGATGCGTTACCGTTTTAGCGATGCGTTACCGCTTTAGCCAGCGTTTTAGCGATGCGTTACCGCAGGCTACCGCTACCGCAATAGCCTGCGGTAACGCATCGCTAAAACGCTCTACTCTAGTTAGTGCAGTATAGTATGATTTGCAAACCTGTAATTTTTTAACGTGCATCACGCAATGGTACTTGGGTGACAGCACGCCGGCTTGATGGCCATTTATATCAAACAATGCTTGCCTGGGTTTTACGTTGCAAACTTTCGCTCCACCAGTTTTAACCTTAAAAAAAAACACTGAAGTGAAGAAAAAAAGTTTTAAGTTGAACCTTTTTATGCAATATTTTCTAAAAAACAAAAATATTGAGCAATATTTACGCCGTCAGACGCAATTTAGGGGGAGTAGCCGTTGTTCTTGGCTCCCACCCGGTGCTTGCAAGGCTAAGCACATTATCTTGGCTCTCATTGGTTGGAGAGATGATTGACCTGATAAATGTTGGTTATAAAATTGTCTCTCCGTGCCGTAATAGTATATTAATCGAGAATATTTTTATGCTTTAGGAACGAATACTCTCGACAGAGTCAATACTGTTTTCCAAATCATCGCGAGATTTTCTTTTACGTTTTGGTTTCAAGCGATAACAAACATGGCTGCCGGCGTCAACGGAGCGATCATCGAGAGCAGCTCGTCGAGCTCGTATGTTTTACTGAGTGCGAGTCGTTTTGCCTTCACCGAGGTGTTTAGACCGATATCTCCTGAACCGATCTCGTTTGCAGAAAACAGCTGTCGCAAGTACAGGCCTTCGGAAGCGCTGTTGGCACTGTGCGGGTGCTTGGGTGTTCGTAGAGGGCGGTAGCGGGATTTGCCCAAGCCTAGCGTCCCACTCTGACCATGATGGTGGATCTGGCTTGATTTGTGCTTTTGCGCGTGTTGATGCTGAATAAAGATATTGGTTCCCGTAAAAGTGTCACCGCTGACCTGTGAGTTGTGCGATCGTTGTGATTGCAACCATGGGTTCAATACCCAGAGGATACCTACGCAGGTAAGAATTTGAGAGCGATTTGGCTGGAGGCAATCGGGCGTTTGGCTCGAATCAAGTTTGTCCAGGTTTGTTACAGTCATTTTGCTTCGAGAGGAAAGTATATCTACGTTTTGCAGTGCTCCTGGCCTGCCAATGCGAATATTTCTAGGTCGCGTTTTAGTTGTGCGCCATGACGCTCACCCACATTGCTCACGGATGTCATGCGAAAAAATAACAAGAACAAAAAAGCTGGAAGTACGTCATATTTATGTTGTTGATTTTTTTAGTCCTCTTTGTTGCGTTTACAGCACTTCGGCAGACGCTGATCGACAGACGCTTGCATGGGACCGTTGCTCGTGCGTGATAGAACGCTAGAACGCCGCTGTCATGGTCACGTCTCGGAGAGCGTTTCAGACGTTTTACGAAGGGGCCGAATAGCAGACGAACGAAGGCGAAAACGGACGCCGACGCGCAGCTTTCATGTCCGCGTCCTACGGGCATGGCAGACGACGATAGCACGGTGGTGAAATAGCAGACAATGCCAGAGGCTGCCGCGCGTCTGCTCGCACGACTAGCAGGCGGTGTCAGACTTCCGGACTAGACGCACCGGATGTCGGGAAAATAGAGACAATAGTACTTCCGAGCATGTTCGGTCGAGCAGCCAAGCCAATCCAGTAGTAATGGGCAGGGAAACTTGTTTGTGGACGGGGCTTTGTGAGTGAGAAACGTAGAGACGTTTCTTATACTCCATTTTACGGCACTAGTGGGACCCAAGAATACTCGAACGCAACGCCACTGACCAAGTAGCGTCTTCGTCGTGGCGGAATTCCAAAGGATAAAAGTATACCTTTCCTTTCAGTCTCTGCTTCGCAAAACTTGATGACGGAGCCGTGGGGACAATGACAACAATGCGATCCCAAGGAGTGCCAAGTTATGCGATCCCCGCTCTGAGGATACTAAAATTCTGTTCATACAGTGGACACGAAGACTGCGTAGGCATTCGATTTCGGCTCGAGACAATCAATACCTCGATGTGCATTCGGGTAGTGGCTCGTGCCCAATCGCTGGAATGACGGAAATAGCCGAACCTTAACAATGCATGGAACTCAGCGCGCGCCCTGCGCTCTGCCAACCCCAACGCGTGGCTATGTTAAATATATTGGCGGCATATAATCGAGGCTCCAGATCACGTGGCCGCTTTTCCTTGCTGCGAGTTGAGGGTTTAAGCGGTGTTCGTTTTTCTCTGATGTTTTCTGCGACTGCCATTGCGTAGAGAGAAAAAAAGGAACGTTTGTGTTTCATAAGTCATAAATGGCAAGGAATAATTATAAGTTGTTTTTATTGAAAGTGAAAAAACATTTTGCATCGCCCCTTTAGTGCGTACTCAAATTTTCCATGTGCGATCCGTCCTCTTTTGTCGTAACCATTGGTGTAATGACGTAAAAAGAATTAATATATATTTTGATACCTTCGTACAGGCTAGACACTATGCATTATTTCACGCAACTTTGCGTATAAATAATTGCAAATAATGCGGATTTCCTTTTATTTTTATGCTGCCACCCCTATGTTATGCCGAATAATGGCCGGAAAACGATGTGGAATGCCGCAATACGCCACTGCCACCCCCCCCACACACACACAGACATACATATAAAAAAAGAAAAAAAACTAATTTCCTTGTATTAGGTCACCATGGCGACCACCTCAGAAGCCTCACCACTGAAGAGATCAAACGTTATTGGGATCGCCAAGGGCTCGATCACGGGATCGCAGTGCATGCGGTGTTTATGAAGGAAGCTGTATCAGTCTCCGTTTACTATTAATAGTTGCGTGTCTTTTCATGTGCATCGGAGTGTGTACATGTGTATGCGTTCATTATTGCGGCTTTGCATTTCAGCGGTGATATGAGCTGGCCAAGATTAAGGCTATAGTCAAAAGGGAGAAAATACCGCATGGGGTGACGCGGCATGATAATCAATGAAACCAACATTGCGGCAATAGGAAAAGTGGCAGCACATTTCAACCTCTTTCTTTAGAGCAGATTAACGAACCCGAGGATCCCCGCAAGGCTTTTTGTGTTGCTCACCACCAGGCAGCACACTGCCGAGAAACGCCTAACCTGGTCCAAGTTTGGCAATCCTATAGGGGCCTAAATTGGACCTAATAAGTTTGCGCCAATATAATTTTTTTCGGTTTTGCTATGGCTTGATACTCTAGTTCACCGCGTAATTGCCTGCAAAAGGAGAAACTATTATACATACCAGTGACCCGTACAACAAGGATTACATAAAAGCAAAGCAGAACACACTAAACAAAAAATGGTCAGGGACACACCACGAATATTTCTTACTGGTCGAAGGTTTGGTTTGAGTTAAAGAACCCGCAGGAGGGCCTAACTCTGGCACTTGCACGGCAATTTAGGCTTATGGTTGCCAGGGCGAAAACCGAGCCACCGCAAATTAAGCCTAATTCTGGCACTTCCGCGGTAACTGAGTGCCCAAAGAAGCCAGGCGATAACCGAGAACCAGATAGTGAAGCCTAACTCCTGCACTTGTTGGGCAATTCAGATCCAAAATTGCCGGACTTTGCTAAACCTTCTCTTTTTCGGACTTTCAAGGTCCTAAACTGCCAAACAAAAAACAAATATTCGAGATAAAAAAAACTGTGCGACCTGTGCAATGGAGGCGCTGCATGCGACTGCTGGAGTCTGCAGCTGTAACTGTTCTAAAAGCAAACCTGAAACCCAAAACAAATGGCACTTTGCATGCGCGTTCGTCAAATCCCTATGTTGGATATGTACTTCTAATCATGCACAAAGAAGAGCCCAGCGTGAGCACGTGTGCCTGCGCATTCTGCTTGGGGCGTACTGTACACGAAGCGTGAAAGTCCCGATAACTCGTAATGGCATCTCGTCGCAACTAAGTTATGACATAGTCGAGCACTTTCTGCGTCATTTCGAAATGCGAAGGGTGCACGTGCCTATAACTTCAATCTGCGCTTTATATTGTAGCTTCAGCTTCATTGCTATAAATAAGATTGTTCTCTAGCGTAGTACCGAACAGACATTCCCGGAAAATCCAACAGGTCATCTCATCATTCTCAGATTCAGTGCTGGCGGTAACACGTTACTTTTTTCTGCAACGTTGTAACGTATTGGTTACTTATTTTCTTTTTGTCCAATACAATAACGGCTAACGTACTTACGTTACTTATGTCGAGTAAAGGGTAACGTATTTGCTCCACTTGTTTCATCTTCTGCCCAAAATCTAAAAAAAAGTACACTTACATTTTTTGGTGTTTCTATACTTCGTTTAACCTTAGTCCAAACGCAGCCGACACTACGAACTGATGGGACCAATCAGAGGGCGTCAAAAAAGGCACCACCTTGGTGCTCCTCCTGTTCCTGTGCGTGTTCTATCATCGCTGAACAAATCATCAACAAAAAATTAAATCCGTTTACAACTCCCTGTAACGCCGAATTAGAGCGCAGCTCTTGAGGAGGAAGGGGAAGGAAAGGGGGTAACATGACCTTGGGAGGTCACGTGACCAGGGGAGTCACGTGACCTCGGGGGGGACGGTCACGTGACCTCGAGGGGCGTGGGCCGGAGAGAATTTTCCGCTACATTTAGCGGGGAAAATTTTCCGCTAGACTTAGCGGGGAAGATTTTCCGCTAGATTTAGCGGGGAAAATTTTCCGCTAGATGTGCGGGAAAATTTTCCGCTAGATTTAGCGGGAAAATTTTTTCGCTAAATTTTGGCGGGGAAAATTTTCCGCTAAGTTTAGCGGGGAAATTTACCCATCATGGACCGCGCGGTTACGGCGACGGCGACGGCGACGCCGACGCCGCTCAAGCCGGAAACGGGCGCCTAAGAGCTGCGCTCTAAAAGAGGCCCAGTGACTTTCACTTTTCACTCTGCTTGATCTGTACCATTAGCTCGTAGCGTCGGTTCTGTCTGGATTTAAGCTGAAACCAAGCATAGGCGCCAAGTCATCAATTATTTCACTCATCCCACATACCTTGAAAATTTTGCCTGTCTTCTCTCTACGCAAAAAATTCCACATAAGAAAAAAAACGCCCACGCTTTTTGTTTCAATGCCAAAAAACGCTGTCGCCAAAAAAAAAGAAACCGCGGTTGCCGTAATTTTACAAATACAAAGTAACTTAAAAGTAACCTGCCTTACTTTTTATCGGTAACGGTAACGCTTTTCTTTTATTTTGAGGTAACGTAGGTTTGTAGCGTGTTCCTTTATAATGCCAGTAACGAGTAACGTGTTTCGTTACTTTTCATGGGTGACGCCAACAACATTGTTCACGTTGCACCGCGCGGGGAGGGGGAATTGTGGTGCAGTTCCCACTCACGCTCGGGCCAGCTGGTATATACTCCGTACACCTTGGAAGTAGCTCAGATTCTTCTCTGTTAGCACTGCGAGTTCAGAACACAAACTAAACAAGAGTGAACACTTCACAAAACCGATATGCGCCCTGTCTCGTTGTCGACTTGCTTTCGTTGTGTTCCGAAACCACGAATTGCGAAACGAACATGAACCGCTCCTTCTATTTATGGGTACTCCTTCGCGCGCCGTACATCAGACAATCAGACTGCCGTAGTGCGTCGAAAAGACGATGGGAGACGCCGTGTATTTTTGGGAATGGTCTATTAATAGGGGTAAGGAAACCCCTGTTAATAGGCCACCCAACAGAAAGGGGATAGCAGACCGAATCACGTCAGTGCTAGCTATACATGGAACCAATTAACAAGCTCCGCTTCAGAGTAACGACAAAATAGCCATCGGTCTGCTTAAAATCATAGTTGGCAGTTATCTGATGCTTTATATAAAATTTCAAGAAACACGCTTTTTTGTCCTCCAAGTACATTATGGCCAACTCGAGAACAAGAAATCTACAGTAAGAATCCCTCGAAAACGCTAAAAACCGCTGAATTTTAGGCGCACACAATTTATTGGCATAATTAGTCTAAAAAAAGTACAAAAATACAATAACCCGTAGTTCTTACGATGTTCGACTTAGATCGCTTCCATTCACAGAACGATGTCCATTGCGTGATGTTACCGTTACCAGGTGTTACCAGGTTTGTTGTCTGCCATACCTGCCGACGTGTGCACCTGCATCGTTCCGATCTTTAGTGCAACAATTGTGTCATTTCAAAGTTTCAGTGACCAAATTCATTTGCTATTGAAAAAAAAAACTCGATTTTTTAGAGAATTTTGATTTTTCTAACGTCGGTTGAAGCTTCCAGTAACCGGTCTCCAAAACTTAGAATCTTATCGCCGCCATGTTTTTCTTAATTTCCGTGCATAGATCACTGGGCCCATTTCATCCGGCAGATTTGGAAAACGAATTATTACATTCAAACACAAATTCGCTGAACTCACGTTTCGAGGATTATCACTGTAACATCTCAATGGCGTCAACAACAACCTCGCACATTTCAATCTAACAAAGTTTCTTGTTTAAACTTAACAACTGTTGCGTCTCGATGTTGCTGTCCGCAACACGGGCAAGTGGAGAAGGGGGTAGTGCTTTAGGAAGATCAGACTTGAAAACTTGTAGTCCTTCTTCGTGAAAGTCGGATTCGTTATTCAGCTTGAAGGTGGGGGACAAGGGGGGAGGGAATAAATGTTCATTTTTGTGGATAGTTTGAGCTTTAAGTGACCAATGTTCCAGCTACAAGGGTGCGTTCAAGGTCTGGCAACCTGGTCTTTTGATGTAACTGTAGGTCTCTCTGTGGAAGTTCGATGATGGCCGTAGCGGGCCTAAGATTTCTGGATGTATGAGGATTTGTGGGAGTAAGGAAATTAGCTGAGTTTGAGACGTCCCTCTCTCTGTGTCTCTCCTTTGACTAAATGTTTTGTTTTTTGTGCCGCAGTCTCGGGCACTATAAAACAATGATCAATGTCCACCAGCTCACCTGCACTTCAGTGTTACCAAGCGAGGACCCCAAAAGATAAAGCCTAAAATAACTAACAAGAAAATAAACTAGATCCTGCTCTTCGTAAAAAAAAATATTGTTTTTCTACTTATTAGAGTTTTTCCTTTAGAAACAAAAACAAAAAATTACTTCACTAAACGAAAAAGGAACGCCGTTCCTTTTTTCGTTATAGTAAAAATGTAACGAGTTCCCGTACCAGTTCCTTTGATGCAAGGCGGCGTTCCTTCGTTCCTCCTAAAGGAACGCGTTCCAGGAAAAACTCCGTTCCTTGGAACGCCGTTGCGTACAACACTGCGCGTAGGTTACCTGTCACTTACGTTACACGCCTGGGCTTCCCGCGCGTAAAAAGCGTCTCTCGAGGCTGCGACGTTGTAACCCGCATCATGTTTTTTCTAATCATCACGCAAAAGTTGAAAACACGGTGTGACAAAAAGCGGCGTGACAAAAAGCAGTCAACTGCGCGCGACAACCGACTTTGTATCAACGCCACCAAGGAGACAAGGCCTGCGCCTCCCCCCCCCCCCCCATACGTCATCACTAGTGAATCCACGCAGCGTGGCTACCAGCGCGCCGTGCTGCGTCTCACAACGAGAGCGACACTATCACGCGGCAACGCCGAGACTGGCGCGTTTTGCCGCTCTGCGGCGTCTCTCGGCGAGATGTCCACCGCTTGGGTCGGGTCGGGGTGCCCACTAGCGATGACGTCATTGGCAAGCCTTGTCTTCGAGGTGGCATTGCTTTTGCGAGCGATTGCCACCCACAATCGGCCGGACCTAACTTTCTAGCGATAAGTTCAAGATACACCTTTGGCGCTGAAACAGACAACTCGGCGTATGATGCTGCGGGGTGCGGGAGCTTTCATCGCGAGACCTTCCCCTCCTAGTAAGCTCGGATTACCGGAGAGCGGCGCTCGACGCAGCCCTCTTTGCACGGCATCTTAGAACGCGGTCGATTGAGCCCCGCCAAACTGTGACGAGTAGCTCAAAGGAGACCTTCGCAATTAGAAGGACGTTACTGTACACCGGGATACCGCCAAGACTAAAAGAAGGAAAAAAAATGAAACATACAAAACACTGCGTGCGCTGGGGACCCTGAAACGCGGTCTCACGCGCGAACGGGATTAAGGGCGGGAACTCCCGAGATCCATATTAATCCTAACGACTTCTCAGTGAGGGGAGGAGAGAGAAACTGCATCGGGATATGAAACAGCGTTGACACGAGTCCGTCAAGGGTAAGCCTTAAACCGAAATATCGTAAAACAAATTTGAAACAAAAATGTTCCCAAAGAGGAATTAACGGAGCAGCCGGATGGTGGTAATAGCCCCCTAACATTATTGCTGTTCATTTCATATTTTTGTATCGGTTAATAAGACATTTCAACGTAAGCCTTCAATTAATATCTATCTGTTTGAGTAGATTCTAGAAATAAGGAAGACGTTCGACCAAAACCCGGAATGTGAGGGTCCCAAAGCTTTAGGACTGACCCGGTTGCTTCTGCGGCGATACATATACAGTATAAGTGATGAGGAGCAGTATTAACCTATGTCTTTATCCTACTGTGACTGTTTTTTATGTTTTGTTCTGATTCTATTGTAGGCGGCTGTATGTCGCTTAGCCACTCTCCGAGCGGAGTGCAAGTAAAGCCACCGGAAGTTCGACGCTCGTCCCGGAAGTTAGGCGTCTGCTGCGCTTACTTAGCGCATTCACTCTATATCTTTTGTTCCACTCTTTTTTCTTTCTTTTTTCTCGCTTTTAAATGGGTCGTAATAATCCCTCTTAGTATTAAATATCGAGACTGAGGCAGTTTAATGTGGGATCATGCACACTTGATCAACTAGAATGTTGAAATTCTCACACTTCAAACGGCTTCCCAGAAGACTCTTAAGCCTGCATTAGAGAAGATGCGAAATTTGTTTCGAACCAGACGTTGGAAGGCTGAACCGAGGGTTGAAAAGGTTGTAAGGGTATCTAACTTTCAAAACTTTGCATATAAAAATATATTCGTCAATCTACAAACTTTTGAATTTTGCACTTCAAGGAAGTCGATTAGTTGCGAACCTTCGAATTTGTCGCAATAAGAAATTCAACATTTCTTTTTTTTCACTTTCGACCTTATTACGTTATGGAATTCGAGAAGTTTTGATACTTTAGATCTTACGAAGTTCAAAAGTTTGACGAAGTTCGAACTTCCGAACAAAGGTCGAGAAGGTTCGAACCAAGGTTACCCTCATGGGTTCGCACTGTGGAGTGGAGTGGATATTGCACCGAAGCTTCACTTAGCCGATTATAGGGTGCGCCACGAACGTCTCGTTTTGGAAGTGGCCTCGACGCCTCGGTCTCATGTCTTGTAACTAAGATATTTTTGTCCGCCTTTCGCACGGAGCCTCTTCCGTATAAAACTCCGAAGTTTGCCTCGAGGTAACGTGCTAGCTAATGGATCCCTAGTCTTCAGGTTTTAAATGCGACCGCGGCTCATCTCTGGGTGTCGTGGATAACCTTGGTTGTTTCCCAAAGTGAGGAAAAAATTTGGGTACTTAAGAATGAGAAGCAGCCAAAGTACCCAACTTTTTTCCTTACTGGCTCTTTGTAAGCGGCAGGTCATAGAAAGGAGCGCACAGAGAGCGACGCCGACGCGCGACGATGAGCTCTGTATCAGGGTTTTTTTTTTTCTTTTTTTTTAAGTATCATTTGTCAAATAATATTTGAGTAGCCAGATGGCTAACATCATGCTTTCATCGAAATACGAGAAACCGGCGGTGTGGAAAGCGGCCGTCGCCATACAGAACGTTCGCGTAGACAGATCATGCAACTCCTCGAGAGACAGTAGGGCGCAATTCAAACTATGCGGACCGCAAGTTCGTTTGCTTTCTTCGCAGGGTTTGTAGTGACGTCAAAACGCCGAGCTGTGATTGGCTCGGATTGAAGAATAGTGAGTAGATCTTAATGCTAGCTGTCTTGAGCTCTACCCGCTATTCTTCAATGAGAGCCAATCAGTGATCGGCGTTCTGAAGTCTACCGTAACCCCTGCAAAAGAAGCAGAAGAACTAACCCTCCGCATTGATTTTCCTAATGCTGAAGGTGTCATGATTCTGTGAAGCCTCTTTCAGCGGTTCGCCGCAGTATCGACGACGCGCGTCTTCTCGAAGTCGATGCGGTGAGTATTGACGTAACCGTGTCCAGCAACTGTGATGCGCATAAGTTTGAATTCGCGAGTGTCAGTACACTGCTTATACATCATACAAAATACACGGTATTCGATGCACGCAGTGACATCATTAGTTGCGGACAGGTCTGAAGCATCTTCGAAGCATTGTTTGCTTCACACCTTCGTGTATGTGCTTAGGATAAATGCCTGCAGACAGTGTTTGTATAACCAATCCGCTAGGACCGTCATACAAAAAAAAAAAAAGCGCCTCACGCAGTGTGCTGGAGTACTGAGCTGTTGTTTTTGCTTTGTTTTTTCAACCAAGTAGTAGCAGAATGACCGCGATTTAATTTTAATAATCAGGAGACTACGTTTCTTTTTTCTCTTTTTTAATGTCGAAGGGGTGGACACGGTTCGTCAACACGACGGAGTGAGGCTTACCGGAGAGTGAAAAGACGTTTCGTGAAACCGCATTTTCTCTTCTAGTAAGCCAAGTGTCATGTTGATGAACAACGTTGGCGACTTTCGTCAATAGATTACACGCACTACGTAACTGCAAAATTAATGTCGTTATTTTTTGTCTGTGTGTTGGTGGAACATTTAAGGAGTAAAGCGCTGGATACCTTGAATTATCCAAGTACCGTCATTGTTTGATCCGTACCGCGGGCGCTGCTATTGGATGCCAGCGACGCTTCGCCATTTTCGGCTCATGGCGCATCCCACATCCAGACGCGCACGCTCTATAC
>JAZHYW010035158.1:0-19723 GCA_037355805.1 Ixodes ricinus | reverse complement strand
AATTATGTTCAGTTTCTGCATGAACATAATGTTTCTTGATATATGAGCTTATGCATACCTGTACAATAAAGTTTTACCACAATAAAGTTTTTACCAACCAACCATACCTGTATCGTTAGAACAGTTAAACGTGTTAAATCATAATTTCGAAAGTAACGCAGAACTAACGTGCGTTACTTTCTATCTGTAGCGGTAACCGTTTCTTTTATTTTTACGTAACGTAGCTCTGTAACGCGTACCTTTTATTTGCAAATAGCGAGTAACATGTTTGGTTACGTTTTTTCGGTAACGCCTACAACACCGCCGTTCTGTCGCTGATCCCCTTCTGCTTGGCCGGTGCTTTGTGCGCGAACAGCATGGGCACAAATTCCGGGTGGTCTCGATCAGACGACTGTCTCCCTGCACATAAGCAAGCCTCGTGACAGAGATTGAGATAGCCACACTTGCTTTCAAAAAGTGATTGCCGCACGAACGGCTGTTCGCGCGAGGCGACCATTCTTTTCGATCCACAACTATTATCCACCTTCTGTGCCTTTCAGAGTCTGCCGGGAACTTGTGGAAACTCACTCCACTACTTGTTTTGTACCTTTCGGTGCAATTAACGGCAACCCAGCTTCGCGGCATGCTAAAATGCTATGACGCCCATGCGAAACGTGCGCCCTTCAGCCCACACCACCCGGCTCCGGCGCGATCGCAGCGCCGCCGCAGCTCCGTGACGTCAAGCCTGCGCGCGTCGGTCTATACAGTGAGTCAAAGATGCAGAAGGAGCTTAGCTCATTGTTCATTCCCCTTCGACCTCGTCTTTAAGCCTCCCCACCTGCTTTTGTGTCTTCGTGTGGCTGTCAGCGAGCGCGACGGCCGCTTTGAGCAATTCAGAAGGGTGGAGCGAAACGCGTGACCTCTCTCCGTAGGACGCGTAGGACAAAAACGCTTGGACGAAAACTTGTCACGTGATCTCTCTGACGCGCTGATGGGATCTCTGGGGCTGTTGTTTTCGAAGTTTGCCAAGTTATAGAAATAGGCGGGCCACGTAGGTCCGGTTTACGAAATGCGATCTATTTTATTTATTTATTTATTTATTTATCTATACACTCAGGTCCCGGAGGCTTTACAGAGAGGAGTGGGTGATACTGAAGAAATCGTTGGCAAACTTATTGAAGCATGTGGCGTCGTGGATGGACACGATGGAGGCAGGGAGGTGGTTCCAATCGTTAGATGTTCTTGGAATAAAAGAGTCAAAATAGAGGTTCGTATGACTATGTCGGCGTACCAACCTTACACTGGTGATCGTTGCGAGGTGACAGCATATGACGCATGAAAAAGCAGTTGATCTTTTAGAATTGGGTTAGTATAATAGATTTTATGGAAAAGACAAAGACGAAAGTATTTACAATATAAAGCGAGGTCAGGTAAGTACAAAGTTGTCTGCATTGATGAAACACTAGCAGTACGAGAATAATTAGAAAGGATAAAACGGGCCGCTCGGTTCTGGACTGATTCGAGAATGTGTGATAATGTTACATGTCCCGGATCCCAAACGGAACAGGCGTATTCGAGTTTTGGACTCACTAAGGTTTTATATAATTTGCAGTTTGACCGGCATATTATCGAAACGGAAGTGGCGGCGCAAAAGCCCAAGCATACGATTAGCATCATTAAAGGCATAGTCGACGTGCATCTTCCAGGAAAGGTTGTGATTTGTGTGAATACCAAGATACTTGTATGAAGCAACAGCATCTAATTAAGGATCTATATGGCAGGGTCAATGTTTTTAGAGAGTCGGGAAACACGCATGGTTTTACATTTAGTAACGTTAAGCTTCATTAATGATTCAGCGCACCAGGAAGGAACTACGTTGAGGTCTGAGTGTAGTATACCACACTCTTGCAAAAGTGTGCATGTTCATTCAGACCTCGACGCAGTTTCTAATTACTAATGCCCATGGGCATTAGTAATTACTAATGCCCATGGGTATTAGTACTTACGCGATACAGTACACAATCATCCGCGAACAATTTAACAGAGGACACAATTTTCGATGGGAGGTCGTTAATGTAGACTAGAAACAGGAGAGGCCCCAGGAAAAATCCCTGTGGTACCCCGGACGTTACAGGAGTAGTAGAAGAATTTTGCCCATTGACAGAAACATATTGTGAGCGGTTAGATAAAAGAACTTTTAATCCAGCCCAAGGTGTTAGGATCAATATTAAGTTTACTCAGTTTCAAGAGAAGTAGGTCGTGCGAGACAGTCGAAACCCTTAGCAAAATCAGTGTTCCCGCACAACAATCGGAGAACCAATCACCGCAACAAACGGAGGCAGCTCAGCGAATGACAATGCCCAAACATATGTTTAGACCAAAACACGCACTCTGAGTTGTGCCATTAAGCAATGCAAGCGTGGCGTTTTGCATTGCTTAATGTCACAACTCGGACTGCGTTTATTGGTGTAAACATATGTTTCGGCGTCGTCATTCGCTGAGCTGCCACCGTTTGTTGCAGTGATTGACTCTTCGAGTGTCGTGCGGGAATGTGGACTCATCGGGCTTTTTTAGAGCGTGTTGCTTTCGTGCTTTGCAGATGCGACCGTCGTTTTTCGTCGTAAACAGCCGGAATACATTGATGCCAATATATCGGTAATGCCTTTATTTTTTTTTTTTGCCGGAGTCCGTAGAACTTTTTGTGATGTTTTTGTATGATGCGCGTCGACAAAAACTGTTCTTCGCCGACAACGAGACGTCAGAATATTGTGCGCAACCTTCTTTCGCGAATTTGTTTTTGGGCTGTCCGAGTCAGATTATGCATCTTTCAAGATTTAATTACATGATATCGCTCTTTTACTAGTAAGTACACTGCGAGCATGCTTCTGATAGTAGTTCTGCTTTCCTCTCGACTCCCGGTGGGTTTTTTAATTTTTTTGTTATGAATTTTGCAGGCATAAAAACAGTGTTAACTCTATTTTATAATTCGCTTTTTCTTTTACAGAAACGTATGACGCTTGTAAATATGTGAAGAATAAGTTGTACGTAGGGATGGTGGTTTAATAAACTTCTGGCAGCGATCAAACAAATGTTGTTCGTTCGTGTATGTTATTGATACGCGGCAAATGATGTGTAACGTCCTATACAACACAAACTTGCACGACGTCCGGCCAATGCGCAGCAGATGCATCGCAGAGTATTCGTACAATATTGCGCGAACACTGGGACGAGGCAAAACGACTAAACGGCAATACCTGCCAGATATCAAACGGTGGTGCAAAACTGGATATTTGAGCGGATATTGAAACCGTCTTTCGGCCGGTACTGCCACGACACTGCCAATTATCGCCGTGCCGCTCGGGAACGGAGATGATGACATCTGACCGTCGTGTTTCCAACGCTCATTTAATTTAATTTTCTTTTGGAGCGCCTGAAAGCAGTTTTGTGGCATACCAGAGAAATTTCAATCTTCGGCAGGCCTCTGGGTTTTCTTTGGCACTTTTGGCACGTATTAGGCACGCAAGTGGCTAGCCATAGAAAAGCCAAACTTCGTCATGTACCGAATCCCCAATTTAGGATTTACTTCGGCAGTCATGGCTCAAGTCAGGCACTTCCTTTGGCACGACTGTGGTGGACCAAAAAAAGCCAAACTTTGGCATGTTCGAAATATCCAAATTAGGTGTTGCTTTGGCAGTTATGGCTCAAGTATGGCACCTAGTTTGGCACTCCTGTGGCGGACCACAAAAAACTCAAATTTTGGCGTGCCCTATTATCGCCCAACTAGGCTATAGTTAGGCAACGAAGTTTGGCACTGACAAGCGCCATGTGAGCAAGTCTAACTGGGCCCAAGTTAAGCCCCTTGTTCCACACTTTCGCCAACTTAGGGCGCTTCTCTGGCGCGCTACCTGAGGTATGTTTAATTTCCCTAGTTACAAAAGATGTCTCGTCTTCTCCGTCTTTTGTTTTCTTCCTGATATTTTAATCATCACCAACGCGCTTTCACCATAACTTTAGTTGCAATACCTAATTACTACGTTTAAGGCTGCTCTTATGTAAATTAGGGTGTTATCCGATGCTTCACGTTCACCGGGGTTGGCAATTAGTAGTCAGAAAGAGTATTTTTGTTTTCCAACCAGCCTATATCTATGAAATTTTCGCAGGAACGCCCGGTATACACTGGCAGATATTAAATGTGATATCTGCTGGCTTAAGTATTCCAATCACTCAATTTAGAAGAGGATTTTGCCTACGAAAAAAACAAGGATGTGATATTAGAGATTTGAAGTAGTCTCATGAAGCCCCAGCAATTAATATAACTGAGCTTACTTAGTTTTCAAAGTTTGTCATTCATAAAATTCGGAGTATACTTCTTCCAGTTCATTCCAATATCACAATTTGGTGTTTATCAGTTCAAATTAAGGTAAATGTTAACATAGCCTTTAGAAAATGCGTTTTGCATATAGGTGTAGGAATATACGTATTACTATGTGTATAAGTCCTCCTTTATGTTTAATTTTTCTCGAGGTGTTTAAATACGATTGTGCACCAGCTCTCTTGTTTTTGCTCCTATTTTTTCAGCTTCGGTATAAAAATAAATACTAGCCATACATAAACATACCAGAACTAAAGAAAAATAACACTATACATTTGAACGATATTTACGAAAACAAATGTGTGCTATATTGCGTCCGCAATTGTGAATTTCCTGCCTCCTAGGTGCAAAGAAAGGATTCCAAACTTAGAAGTGGGATTCAGTGACTAGTACGATCACATACGCAGTTTCGCTTCTGTCATCGCCCATAAGTAAAGTAAAAAATCTACCCCTTGTTTTTGAGCGGGTGTTGTCTCGCGTCCAAGAAATGGTGCGTCTTGTGCGCATGATGGCCCGCGCCCGGGTATTGTTCAACTTTTATCCTTCGTAGAGTAGTTCCCGTTCTCCTTTTTGCTTGCTAACCTATTGTGTCTTTTGTATAGGTAGTAATTAAAAAAGAAGGAATGGACCTGTGATCACGCCTGTTTGTAACAGTGGTCAATTGAGGCTAAATTAAATATGAATATATTTCTTTCTGAGCATGTGAACGCAAAGGAGACAAACAAGGTTTGAGGGCCTATGCTTTGCCAACCACAGCGCGTAAGCTATGATAAATATTTGTGGCATGTAAATGGATCCAGAGGGGATCAGGCCGAGTGGGCTAAAGCGCACACCCAGCTCCACGCGCGTGGAGCCGAAAGCCGCGCTGCGGAACCCAGGATCCTGTTTTTGATCCCCACCCCTGCCCGTATGGATCTGGATGAGCATCGTACCGGCGTGCGGTCGTGTATCGCCACTGCGTGAGCATATTAAAGACCCCAGGTCAGCAGTCGCACGAACCGGGTAAAATTGCTCATCTACAGTGTAAATCAGTGTCGACCCATCCGGCAGACCGACCTTACGCTGCATAAACACGCAAACGTCCAATCTGAATTTTTATTTTGTCGCTGTGAGGAGATGGCAGTCCAGAATTTCATAATCACGCTTTGCGATTCCAGCGGTTACGCTATTTAAATGCGGCTCCTACAGTGGACGCGACCACTACGAGAGCCTTCGATTTCGAATCGTGACAACCAATGCCCCGACACGCATTCGGGTAGTGGCTCGTGCCCAATCGCTGCAATGACGGGAACTGCCGAACCTTAACAATGTGTATAAACCAGCGCGGGCCTGTGCTTTGCCAAAAACAGCGGGTGGCTATGATAAAAAGTGGTGTCGTGTAAGTCGATCTAGATTATGTGGCCGTATGTTCTGGCTGCGAGCTGAGGAGGAAAAGCTAGCTACTCGTTTTTCGTAAATTTATTTTGGGATTTCCATTGCGTGAAGAAAAGAATGAAAGCGTTTTTTGTAGGTTATGAATATTAAGGAATAATTCTAGGCGGCATACGAAGCTGCTCTAGCGCAATCGGGTGCATCGCAAAAAGAAAAGGTGAACACACTGCAATTATAAATGGTCTTTATAAATAACAGATAATCCACTAAGGCAAGTCAATATCCTAAATTCGTCATCAAAAGTAAAATGAATATCTTGTATCACTTCATAGATTAAATGTTTGCCCTACTATACAACAATATTTTTCCATGCAGCACACATTAAAGGGATACAGAATCGAAACTTGAAATATAGAGGAAACATCAAGAAATGAGTCTCAATATGATCAGCTAAGCCTGTAATGAATAATCGCACGGTCGTATTTTGAGCACATGGCTATATTTTGGTTCTAAATGCCGGGATTTTGGCGAGCGCTTCAAAATCAACAGCATCGAAGAGCGCGATGCATCCCGTGAGATCCGGCAGACGTCTTGACGTCATCATGCCTCGAGGACCAAGCGTACCGTAGTGACGAGTTTTGCCACTTGAGGCGTCAACGCGTTACGATCTCGCTTTGTCGAAGTACCCAGGGCTGTAGATTTTGCCGAGCCGGCAGAGCGGCAGAGCGCAGAGGTGTGAGAGCTGCCTCAGCTGCCTTGAGTGGCGATGGCGATCAACATGACGAGAGTGGTGGCAGCGGCAGTGGGTGCGTTGATGATGGGCGAAGACGAAGACGTCAACAGCAGTGATGGGACGAATCACCGGAGATCTGACGGCGATGATTCCGAACTTCGGCAGATTCTGGACATTCGTCAGTTTCGTCGCTGGTTGCAGACGGCAGCATGAACCTTGTCGTAAACCTCGCGAATGCGGTCAGTTGTGTATTTTTTTAGGTACTGTTATTGCATATAACCAGATTTCGTCTTGTTTACTTCAACGTGGCAGCAAGGTACTGCACAGTCATTCTATACCCGGCATCAGCGCCCAGGTCCAGCTGGAGCTGATCGGTGTGGTTGGCGTAGGCCCAACCACTCCACGGTCTCGGCTTCTGCGTGGTTTCGCGGTGATCGGTAAAATAAAATGCAGCGAAATGTATGCGTATTATTCATACCGTGGCGCAGCGGCGCAATAAATATTAGTCAGGCAATGACTGTCTGCTCCTTCAGAGCTGCGCAAGACGCGAGAGCGATGAAAAGTGGTCGTTCGTCCCAACTTCGACCGCGTACCGGCACTGGCGAAGAAGAACGTCGCACTGTCGTTTCTCCGTTCTCGGCAGTTTTATACGTGAACTTTATTTGATGAAAAGAAACACAACACAGGCGTGTCCAACGCAACTTTATTGTTCAGAAACAAACACTAACTAATTCAGATATATTCACTAGAAAGGTACGAATGCAGTACAGGAGACCGCATAGTACGGCGCAAGGAGTTTTAGATTGTCTCCTTGTCTCCGATAGCAATACCGCAGTGGACGCACGTTGAAGATAATCGAATCGAACATACTCACTTGTGTGGCATGTGCTACTCGTGCTATTTTGACCGCAATTATGGGCACGAAAATGTCCTTCTGCCGACCAGCACGTACGGCATCGATCTCTTGCGGGGGAAGGGACTGCTGCGAACTTCGGGCGAGCACGGTCGACGTCTCCGGTCTCCGGGAACCCCGAAGTACCCCGAAGTACGAGAACGTGATCTTCGCGCAAACATCACCTCGCTCCGTCGACGCGCCCGCTGCACCGGCTGCACGTCCGCCGAATCCCGCCGGCTGGGGCGGCCACGCCAAGCCTGACGAGATCCACGAGGAACTTATCGCGCTTGTGTTTCGCCGCAGGGCAGCCGCGGTGGTCACTGCCATGACCCCGCCGACAATGCCGGAGGTTCCTCGTGCCCAAGAAAGTCTCTTCAACCCGCCTGCCCCACAACCGACTGTCGCCGAACCGCCCGGGCGATGAAAACATGCGCTTGTATTTCCACGTGCACCAAGCATGCCTATTTTGGTCGGAATCCGGAACCGAGACTCAATTTTCCCGCGATGTCTGGTTACCGTACTCGACAAACATCCGAAATCTTATAAACCAAGCGGAACATTTCATTCTTTACTATGATATTATATTACATCAACATTTTATGCACTTTGTGGAATTTAGTGAATTTAATATCACGAAAAGTTGAAACACACATAAACGTGATTTGGCAACCATGGCAACGCTCCGAATTTTTCCGAACTTTTCCGCTCTCTTGAGATTCGGCTACTCTCCGAATCTTACGTCCTCGGTCTACCTCGTTGGCCTCGGTATCGCGTTCAGGCCTATGCAATCTATACATAGTGAGTGGACATACCGCTGTGGCGCTGCTTTCAGAGGCATGCTGTCGTCACGACATTCCATTGAAGCTTCATAGCCAACTACCAGGTGGTTTTTGATTATGGTTTAATTCACTTTAAAATATGTTTTATTGTGTTTTCTAGCGCAATATTTATGTTTCTGTGGTTCTACTGCTACCTGCGTCGTGTTGAAACAAAGAAATGAGCTCCAGAATTTGATTTCCGTACCCCTTTAAGGCAGGGGTGCACAACTCAAAAATGACGCGGGCCAAAAATTGTTTATTGGAAACTGCGCGGGCCGCACCTAGTGTGACACGTTACACCTTTTATGCTGCAGACAGGTTTTCAATATCCGGCATCATCGCACTGGTGGCCGTCTTCAGTACATCTCGCAGTGTCATGTCCGTCATAGAAGATCGAAGACGGTTCTTGTTGAGGGTCATCAGTGAGAATGTCTGCTCACAGACATACGTGCTCCCAAAAAGTGATGCAAGCTGCAATGCGTGGTCCACAAGGTTTCCTTACTTGCTCCTGTCATGGCTTCTGTAGAAGTCAAGCAGATGAGACTCACGATGCCTACTCTTCAGTTCTGGCGAGCACTGGATTTCGATGAGTTCTAGCTGCGGCGTCGGACCTGTGTCTTCCGGTGCGACAAAAAACGGATCGCTGAACAAATCGTAGCTACTCTTCTCACTTTCGAATGCCTTGAATCTTTGCTGGAACTCGGAGAATAGGTACTCAACCTGTGCAGCGCACGTCGCAGCTACCATCTTCCGATTTTCGCCGGGGGAAAGAGCTTCTGGCAGGTTGGAAAGTGAACTATGCTTCCACCCCCAACCTGCACTCTGAAGAGGCGCAGCTTCCTTGGAACGCGAAGATCGCGCTCACCATGCCCGAAATGAGATGGTCTTTTCATTGGACAGCTATGTTAAGCACGTTCAGATGGCTTGAAATATCGGTGAGGAATGCCAGATCTCACGACCATTGTTCTTCCTCCAGCTCTGGTATGTATTTCCCTTCCTCTTGCAAGAAAGCGATGATGTCGGCCTTCAGCGCGATCGAAGCGACTCAGAACATTCCCCGGCTTAGCCAGCGAACTTCAGTGTGATACGGGATGTCCATGTGCTCACTCTCTATTCCTTTCAGGTACTCTTGAAATTTCCTAGTGCTTCAATCCCTGAGCACGTATAAAGTTGACAACCGAAGTCACGACCGATCATCATATGGTCAAACTACATCACTTTGGCACAGAGTGCTCTCTGGTGAAGCACACAGTGATATTGCTTCAGTTCTACACCACTGAACGCTTGAAGTAAGGCAACGGCTCCGCTTCTCTTCTCATCACGGCTGGGGCTGCATCGGTGCAGACACCTGCGAGTTTTTCCCATGATAGCTTGAGCTTCTCGATGACGTCTTTGACCGCCTTGCTGATCTCTTCTCCCGTAGTTCGTCCGTGCATTGAGCAAAGCTCTACCAGCTCCTGAGTCACTTCGAAGTTTTCGTTCAGCACCACGGATGAAAACAAGCAGTTGTGCTGTCTTTGATGTCTGGGCTCTCATCCAAAGCAAAAAGAGTAGTAGACAAAATGACCGCAACTCCACTCCGGCTGTTTTGATAGGTCATCGGCAATGTCATGCACACGTCGTTGTACTGTCATTCTGATAGGCTCAGGTTTTGGAAAACCAAATTATTGTCCGGGCACATCTCCTTAGAAGCAATCATAAGACATTCCTTGATGAAGTCGCCATCAGTAAACGAACGACCTGAACGAGCGATCTGTCGAGATATCTGAAAAGACGCCCGCGTGGCTGCTTCTAAATATGTTCTTTGCTTTCGTAAAAATGCTTTGCTCAGCAAGCAAATTCCATTTTAAGTCCTCGGACTTTGTTTTTCTCTCCGAATCCGAAAGAGCGCTGAAGTCGCGGGCATGTTTGGTCTCGTAGTGGCGTCGAATGTTGTATTCTTTTTAGGAGCCGCGAGAGATTCTCGACACACAAGACATAAGCACTTCGATGCGTTCTGCAATGAAAAAGTACCTCCATGTCCACTCCTGGTTGAATTTCCGGCCCTCCTGGTCGATTTTTCTCTCTTTGAAGTGCACTCATATTCCAAGCGTGACACGCCTAGCTTTTTCTCTATCTGCAACAAGCTGTCACTGATCATGTCCCAACAGGAAAGGAGAGGGATGTAGCCTCCGTGAGAGAGAGGGAGGAGGAAACGGGATGAAGAAGAACTGGAACAAGGATTTGGGAGGGACGCTGTTAGGGGTCATAACAACGCACTGGATGGCTGTACAGGTTTTTGTATTGTTGTTTTCTGTGGGTCTAGTGGAGAGGGAATATTTGAACTGGAGGACGCGGAGTTTCCCCCGGAAAAGAGGACTCTGAAAAAAGTTGGTCAACGGGTTCGAATGCTTTCTGCCAAGTCAACGGCCGCAGTGCATTGAATGACACGGTGAGCGGTTTCTACGCTCAGGTGGACGCGGGCCGCGGGCCACACAGAAAGTGCCCGTGGGCCGCATGCGGCCCGCGGGCCGTATGTTGTGCACCACTGCATTAAGGTGTTATCGGTATCACATGAACAATAAATTGAAATTCTCTGGTTGGGACAATAATATTTTCGGAAAACGGCACGTTTTTATTATGCAAGTTCATATTTATTTTAAGAAAAGCACACGAAAATATTTTTTTATTCACGCATATTTCATTGCGCGGATTTAATGCTCGTTTCTCAAGCAGATTCACATTGAGCGCCATAGATTTCAAAATATGAACTCCGGCAATACATGGCATAGAGAGGAAGGCATGCTGCAATGTTAAATTGGCGTGCATTTTTCTTCACAAACATTGAGCAAGCTGCAAAGAAACAAGAAACGTCACTTATTACGAATTCCGAAAGCGATGCAAACGAGTGTATCATCAGTAAGGCTACAAAGATTAACACAAAGGGCGGAATTATTATTTCCGCAGTGTTTATTTGAGCTTTAATATTCATGGATATTACATATAAAAGATGTTCATTGTTACTGTATGATGCCAACTCCGTTTATTCCCCCAAACCAAAACACTAATAGATATCGAAGTAGAGTGAGACCACTTCATGGTTAGAAATGCCAACAAAGTTTGTAGAAATGCACCTTAATATTCAGCAGAAGCAAGTATTTAGGTACGTATAAGGCAAAGAAAGTACATTGTCATATAAGCTGCAGCTGAAAAACAATCTGTTCGACGAAGGCTCTTGGGAATTACCGTTTCCAGTGGTCTCTATATGAGTGAAGAGGAAGATTAATGTTGGGCGACGGTATAATGATTTTTCTGAAATATCAGTATGAACTTAATGAGTGGACGCGTGAATTTTCTTTGTGAGTGCCAATTATCCCAAATAATAAGTAGTAGTCATCGTGCGTCACTACAAATAATGAATATACTCTCTTTTGTGACCCGCACCGAATGAATAGGGCATAGTTAGAGTAAACGAAAATAGTTTTACTCGAGTGCTTTTATGAATTCGCGTTCACAATCCCTTATTTAGTAACGTGGCTGAAAGCTTGCTCTCGTCTCGACAAATACCAAGCTCGGGCTCACCCAGAAGGCAATCGGGACTCGCAGCCCGTGGCCTTCGGGTCACATACGCCCGGCAAGCCGCGTGTTTGAGATCCCTGCAATAGTCTGTTGCAGGTTAAGAGTGCGGCACAAGCTCGTCCCACAAAGCCCTGCCCTCTTTCTACTTTAACAATGTGAGCGATGGACAGGAGGTCAGTCTCTCCTCACCTCCTCTCCAGCGTTGATTATTATAAGTGTAAATAATAGAGGGCTCTGTGGAAGGAGATTGTCCTGCCCGCTTAACATGCAACAGACTACAGTATGTCGTTGGAAAGTTTTCGAAACGGTAACTCGTTCTACAAATTCAAATATTTCAGTCTCAAAATTGTCGTCAATCTCAAGTTAAGATATGAAGTCGAATCGGTGTAGAAGAGTGGTTGGACCCGGGCGTCTTCGCGAGAACTGACATAAAAGTAAAATTAGCAAGTTTAAATGTTTAGATTGTGACAACTATGTGCTCGTGATTTGTTTATTATTGTTCTTTTAATTATTTTTTCAATGAGAAATCTGCTAGCTCACAGGCGTACGGATGACTTATATATTTATGATAAGACGTACTTTTCGCGCAGTGTGCTTGGCCACGTGCTTGAGCGCTGCATAAATGGATGCCAGTTTGAAGAACCATGGCATCTGATAAAATTGTGGCCGACTCACTTGTCGTTTCGAATATTTTAGTATTATGACCGCACTAATATCCAAACTGTTGGTTTGCTATTGAAGGCACAATAGAATGGTACAGCGTAGGAACTTCTAAATTATTAGCACGCTGTTTCTGGGAGTTAATGCCAGGCTTTTTCTTCTCACAGAAAAGAAGGAGCCTGGAAAATGGTGATTACTGCGTAGTGCAGAAGTGTAGATGTGCTGTTGATGGTGAAATCTGCTGTGCAGAACCTGTGATGAGTTAAGCAATATAATCGACCACATTAGAGGCGGATATTTGCAATACAGTGTACCGTGCACAGCTCCGCTCGTAAATCGCTTTCGGCTTTAGAAGAGGAAACGCTGTTCAGCGTGGAGGCTGTGGGAAGTAAATTAAAACTGAAAACGCGTGATAAGCCCCTAATGAAGAGGAAATTGCTAACATGACAGCGATAAAGTGAGAATACATCCAAACCGCCTGAACATTTCTGACCTGCAACCAAAATCTCAGTTAAACCGCACTTTCACGCAGTGTAGGCACCTTGGCTAAAATTTACGAGCGCCAAACTTAAGCGACTCTCTTTGCGTCGAAGCCACCGACGTGGCTGCTCCACTTCAACTAAGCACTAACGTTGTCAATTTATATTCCCTAATTTATGTTTTAAAGCTTGAACCTTCGTTTGATAGTCAAACCTTTGCAATTCCGGCGGCGTCCCAAAGATCATGAAGATTACTGTGCTCGTCACATGCTCAATGATTCAAACCAATAATTAAATACATTCTTCAGGTGATGCTGATTAGGAGAAACAAAAAAATATTAAGCGCGAATACAAACATCTACACATTAACTATATTTGCGTCACTTTTCTATTTGCTCTATTAAGAGATACGTGTGCAAGTGCCCTCATGTAACTAAGAAAGATTTAATGAACCTAAACGTTAATGCACTTTGAGCATGTTTCTAGTGTATATTTCTATAGCAGGCGCCTTAATAAAATGAATAAACACGGTACTTACCGTTAGTTTCGTCATGATGCTGCACAACATGGCAAGTGGTATAGTCGCTGTATAGGATCGTTACGTTATAAAGAGGTAGACCATCTGATGGAAGAAAACGGTTATCAGTGTTTAAATGTCCACTGCCTGTTATTTCTAAACTTTAAAAAAAAAACTAAAAAACTAACTGCGAGCGAGTTTTTTTTTCTTTTTTTGGGGGGGGGGTGGATTTTGTATAACGTATTTTATCTTGGATGAAGTAAGTATTTTGTATATTTTGGACTGTTCTAGAGAAATTAGCTGTAAGCACTAGAATATTAGTGGCCAGTCGATGGTAACCTGCCTGAGGAACGAAGCGATATTATTACTACAACTGCGTATTTTAGTTCGAAAATTGTTTGATGATATTGCTTTTCATTCTCTAATATAGCTACTGAGCGTCGACTCTTGAAACACAAAAGAAGTAATAAGCAAACAGAAGCCATGGTGTTCATCCGGAGATTCGGTATCTCATGCTTTATACATCATATTGACTAGAGTTAATCTAAATGAAGATGAAGAGAAACTGGTAGGCTTTATTTGTGGGTTCTGTCGAATATTAATTACGTCCTTACATCTGATCGGAAATACGAACAATATGATGTGTTCCATGAAAACGTAATTAAATTATTTAGAATCAAATTTTGTGTACATTTTCTGTTCAAATAAACATGATAAATTATTCAGTATCCTTATTAGCTTCTGGGGCACCTAGTTCAGATAATATTGTCTTCGCTAATTAAGTAATTTTTATTATGTTCTCTAATTGCGGAATGAAAATATTGGCACAAATGTTCCCACAAAGCCGGAACAAAAATTATAACGAAGAAAATATATTTGTTAAAAGATTTTCATTCAAAATAGTATGAAAAGGCTGTAAAGAATTGCAGTAGTAGAATTCATTTTACTGTGTTGATGTTTATATTATCAGTCGCGCTCGCTTGAACGGTGCGGAAAAGCAGGCCTTTTTATAACAGATTGTTTGCGCATCATAGCAAAACGCCGTGCGAAAATATTGGAGCCTTTAGGCTGCCTTTCTGAGGTTAATTTTATTCTCACTTCATTTGTTCGGTAAAACATATAAGGCCTATCTTAGTCAATAATTTTCGCTTCTTCGCAGTAAGCAAATGTGAATTACTGGCCGTAATAACAACATGGAAGTATATTTTTACTCACTGCTTTGAAGAGTATAATATCTAGTATCACTTGGACACTCTTGCACTTTAAAAACCTGGTTCTCTAGTTGGGCTGTTAAAGATATGAAGTTGTGACAGTGTTTCATAAAGATGTTCTACACAGTGAGTTTCATTAATAAATTAACAACATAATAACGCTTGCAAGCGGGATTAGCGTAATATGAATAAAAACAAAACGGCCAAGATAAAACAAAATAAGCAGCACCGGACAGCTAAGCAGTAGGGCATGACATCTACCAGACCGCTACACAATTTTGGCACAATCTACTCTAATATACACAAGATAACTCATAACTTCTTGTGAAGACTACTAGCGATGACATTTTCTTTGCATAAACTGTTTCTTCTAGAGGGAGTTACGAGAACCAGCGCTTTTCAAGCAAGAAAGAAACATGAACCGAAATTATTTTAATAGTCTGCAACGCGCTCCAGTTCCCGCTTAGATATTTCACAAACCTGAGGTGACACAACAGGTAGACCCATACTCTATAATCACATTTATTTGCAATTGAGTTATCCTTCATCAACATAAACGTATTAAAGGGCATTATTGATACTTAAAGATTGGTCTTCTTTTTTTTCTTTTTAATGAACGTGGTCATCTAACTCTTCTTGATTTGGCCAGGACTGAAGTTACGTTTGACTTCATTTTTACTAATGCTTTGTCACCTTTGTGCAGCATATTAGTTCCAGCAAGCCCGTGTAAACAGATTATTCGTAACCAAGATCTATACCACGCCTGTTCGTATGGTTCAATTAGGGGCACTATATTTCCGCTCAAGATAATAGGTTATTTTCATTAGAAATTCAAGTACAATTATTTGCGTTATCGCGATGCTAAATGCTACAAAAATATCCCCAAGACGATAGGCATCTACCGGTTTAAAATTTCAATTCTGAAAATAATCGACATATAATGCGCCCAATAACCCACCTACCTTACCTGGTCTCCATCAATTTACATAAACATGTTCACTTAATTTGATGAGATATTCGCTTTACAAAAATGTTATTTTTGTCTGAAACTAATATTTGATTCGGTTTTAAGTAATATGCCTCTCCGGAGTTCGTGGCGTCCACATTCTCTTCAGAGTAATAGCGGGAAAACATTGTTCCTATTATCGATTTCTTTTACTATTCCATTTCATTAACTTATCACGCTACTAAACTTTTCTTTAGTACCAAAACACTGCACATGCATATCACAATCTTATCAAAAAAAAACACTGAGGATAAACTTTCTGTGAAGGCCCAGGGTGTCTCAACCACCTTTTGCAAAATCACTTAGCAAAAAATTGACAGTCACATTTTTTGCTCAAGGTCAGATCTCACAGATTGGGTGGACAGCTGACGACGTTTGTTTCTACTTAGTTCAACTTTTCTATGATTGTTATTACTTACTTGTCTGTACCACTGCTTGATTTTGACGAAACGCTGTAGATGGCCTCCTTGGTTGTGGCGTCAAATTGCGTTTGCGTGAATGTAATGCATAACTTCCCTATGTCCACGGTGATATATTTGATATAACCTTCTTTAAACGTATTCAGAAACTGAAAAAAATAGACATAATTATGTCTCTTTCAATAAACGTTACCAAATTGTCTAGTTAATTTGTATAGAGCAAATGTTCGCAACAGAAACCGTATGGACCTTACCCTCGATGCATTATTTCTTGTTGTAGGCGTGCAGTTTGTAGATGCAATCGCCGGTGACATGTGAGCCAAAATTAAAGCTCCGGCAACAAAAGCGAAGTTTACCAGCGACATTCTGAGATCAACCTGTACTATCTCTTATGAATCACTGAATGCAAGGACAGCTAAGCACCTTTTTCCCTGCACAATTGGTTGAGAGACAATCGGGGAGTTCGCATTTTATTGAAATAAACTGGGGCAAAACAAAATTGTTCTTGTTCTTTTTGACTTTTTTTTGATGAGAAATTTCTAAATTTTTTGCTCTATCCGGTGACACGGTAGCTAGCCAAGACCAGCTGCGTCTGAGCGAAATCAATGAACCTCTTGCTCCACGTGCCGCCGTACATCCGTTTAATTCAACAACACACACACAAAAAAACACATGTCAAGGCTGACTTCGTACAGGACGACGTCTAGACGAGACCTTTTGTGCTGCAATAGAGTATAACGCCGACGGTCTGCCGTAAATATGATATGTCATTTGTAGTCATAAAGATGACAACTCTGTGCCCAGTCACAAGAACACTTTGAAATTCCTTTAAGCGGCCATGCGCACACCTCCCCTTCGCCCACCCATTGACCAGCAACGTCGGTCAGAGTAGCACAACAGCACAAAACGTGCGAAAGCCCAAACACACGAAAGCTGGAAAAATTAGATATATATAGGGATATATATATATTTTTTTTTGACAGACTCGCATTATTGGATGTTTATTCGAAGTGGACATACTGAGTCGTTTCAAGACTCGAGACTGCAGTCTACTGCAAATGGGAATTGCCTCGTTAAACATACACTCCTTTGAACTGGCGTTAGTCGGGGCCATTGGGAACACGTCGGGAACTACTAATGAGGTTCAGAGCTTCGCTTTATGATTTCTACTAGATCTGGCTGATTGACGAACAGAAGGGAAACCTGGGGAGGATCCGAATTCAGTAGGAATCTGAAAGTAAAATATTCAGGTACCATTTCCTTGGGTCGCATTCCAGTCGTTCAGCAGACAATATAATTAATGATGTATATGTATATATTTTGGATGCTATTTTTTGCTGCCTAATATCAATATTTCACCGACAAATCGTTATAAACATGTTTCGGCATAGTAAAGAATTTTTGTACATACATCGGTCTATCTGTGTGGTCTCGATCAGCGAGAAAACGTTGCGCATTTATGTTAACGGCTTTAGTTGAACTGACATCACTGTCGGTATTAAAGCACGAAAAGGCTTTTAACGGAACCCCAATCCGTCATATTTTCCGACCAACCGTCTGTCTATCTCTGAATTTCCGCTAAATTTAGCGGGAAAATCGAAATGGTATTTAAATAATGTGACGTCAATTTATGGCATGTGATGAGACTTCACGTGAACCACACACCCGTTAAATTTCCCCTTCCAATGTCCGCCGGAAAATGGATGTCACGTGACATGAGGTAGCTTGACCTCAAAACTAATTTAGTTTCTCCCCAATTTAGCGGGAAAATTGACGTCCCGTGGCCTGACATCACTAATTGGCTTTTCCTGCAAAATTCACCTGGAAATTTGAGGTCAGGTAACCTGACGTTACAACACCTGTACATCAATTCAATTTCTCCGCTAAATCTAGCTAAAAAGTTTATACAAATTCGACGTCATTTTTCCCACTAAATTTAGCGGGGAATTGAATTGGTGTTGAGGTCACTTCACGTCAATTTTCCCGCCAAATTTAGCGCGGTTACGCCGACGGCGACGCCGCGAATCCTGGACACGGGAGCCTAAGAGCTGCGCTCTAAAATCTAGCTTCCAATTTTTTCTTCTTATTTATTTTGAGTATTTTCTCGCTGCCTCAATCATGTACCTCTCGAAAGCGCTGAGACATAAACTACGTTTACATGGGTACGACCGAAGTGCATCGAATCCAGATTTGACTATTTAGATTGGTAGCAGATAACTGTAAGAAAAAGCAGAAGGGAGACTGGGTGCCTGTGGTTCGTTCGCGTTCCAGTCGCTGAGCAACGATCGCATATAAACGAAGCCAGTCATAGACTGTCTCTGAGTGAAATCGCATATTAGACTACGGGGAACACCTGGACGGCAACAAACGCGGCACTCTAACCTGGAGGGTAGAAACCACGTCATTAGTGTACGGAGTTGTATAACTTACCTTTTACTAGACAAGAAAAAACACAAATCCTTGCCCGATTCTTTTTTTTCTCACTGGCGTTACAAGTTTTTAGCGGTATTTTCGGCTTTTTTTTTTTTTGGGGGGGGGGGGGGTTGTGGAAGGTACCAGAGAGTTGCAGCTTAATCGCTCTAAGAGTGGGTAAATATTTTTCTTTGTGAGAGTAAAAAAGCATTGTGAAAAACAACAACAACAACCCTGAGACAAGGGACAAAAGTGAGTGAAAACATAACACCGTCTCAAAAACCTCAAATTTGAAACGGTGTTGTGATTTTTTTTTGTTTTGACCCTAACCTCAATCTTATTTTTTCTTCACTATGATCGTTCACTAGCCCGCCTGCGCAGTAACCCTTATTTGACTAAGAAGAACTTGGAAAAACTAATTTAAATATATGGAGCTAGTGGAGTAACCGTCATTGCTGCGAAATCAAGAAAGAGTTCCAAAATGTTTTCTTGCCTGAAGACATAAAAAAATCGTAATATTTTGTATGTACATATTTAATTATACACACGATCGTTCATATTAGAATGGACATTTGGGCTAGTTGGCAGGAGTTCATGGTGAAAAAGAACAGCGCTTGTCCTGCGCATCTCTATCTTTTGTCCTCCTCCCAGTCGCGCTCTATTTCTCTATACACACAATAGTTCAAAACGCTTTGAAGGTTCTTTGTTACCGTGCAAAGCGCGACCAAGCTTAGTGCGTTCCACAAAAATAAGGTAAGCTGTTAAGAAGCGGCAAGATGGTTCATTGGCGCTGTGAAAGTGAGAAAAAAAGTTGACTCCTTTGAAATCTTGAGGTGAAAATAGCGGAACTGAACAACGATTAAGAACGCGAAGAGGCGAGGCTCAGCACTGAGTCCCGTCACTTCTTTGTGTTCCACCTTGTCCAGTTGCGGACAGTTTTTTTTTTCCCTCAAGAGGTCAAGTAACCAACTAGCTCAAACAAAACCTTTAGAAAATTTACTTGACAGTTTCAGAAATATAGTTTGCCAATGTAGTGATATTTGTTTAGGCGTTTGTCACACCCAATATAAAAGATAACAAGAACACTGAGGGCACTTTTTTAACAGAAAATAGGTAGAGGTTCACATACAATCATTTTGAAGGCTTTCATAACTTCGTTTTGTTCATTTTTATTCCCCGAATGTCCACATGTTTTTTTTTATTATTATTTGTTGTTGAGTACCGTTAAAAAAGTGATAGTACTTTGTCGTAGCAAGTTCCGATTAAGGAAAATATTCTTGAATATGTTTTTCA
>JAZHYW010035157.1:0-22279 GCA_037355805.1 Ixodes ricinus | reverse complement strand
ATAAAATATCAATCAAGCTCATATATCTTCAGCATATTAACAAAATACTACAAGATTCTGTGCACTCTATGAGTGTTAAAGAGCCAAGGAGACACTAAGCGTGTAAATACAAATACATATGGAAGTGCAACAGAATCAATGGTCAAGTGTGTTAGTGGACCACAGCTCGGACAATCTGGAGAGGAAGCTCGCATAGCAAAACCAATAGATTTCATGCTCCGTCTCCACCTGACATTGCAAATGTAATTAACAGTCGACTTTTTTTTTCTAAATGAGCCTAATCCATTTAAAGAGAAACCGGAATGAATGCGAAGGTTAGCTTTTCCAAGCCCTGTACCACGACCACCTATATGGTGGCCTGCATTGTTTAAAATAATCCACATTTTAGTGATTACTTTTGGAAACAATGCACACCTATGTATGCTCAAAGTTTAAAGGTGCTGTGCAACAATTTTGGGGCTTCAACCAAATAATTGAGAGACATAGTTTACATTCCTTCTAGAATAAAAAAAAAAGAAGACCATTTTTCTATACATGTGCTTGCTCTTAATTAAAAAAAAAATTAAACATGCTCACGGGTGTGCACCTCTCAACCGCTCTCAACTTTCCGAGTCATGTACTTAGGGAAGTTGCAGAGGGAGTCCTCTCCGGGGAGCGCAGAGCTTCTATGGTAGATGTGTACAGAGAATAGTTTCGTGAAGTTTGGGTAGATGGCGCACCTGACCTGCTAACTCGACTGAACAAATGAAAACCTCCTCTTGGGAACATGGTACTGCATTTGTCATGGTTGAGAGAGGGATACGTAAACGGCTGCAAAGTGGAAAATTACAGCACGACTACGTACGTTTTGTATCAGTCGCACCAAGATGGCATTCGACAGAACTCGCATTACTAAAGCAAAAATAGTCAATTTTAAATATTGAATATAAATTGGTAACACTTGGAATACTCATAAATGTTTATAAGGCTTTCGACCGCCTTAATCACGGCACGTTATTTCAAAATCTATACATTATTGTGTTTTGAGGTTTAGCGCTAAATTAAAACCGTAATAAGTGCGTAGAACTTCATAATAAACGATCCGATCTCAGGCCACTCACGGCTGGCGTACCGGCAGGTAGTATATAGATATACTTGGGCCACTATTCACAACGCTTCCAACACCCCCCCCCCCCCCTTGGGCCACTTCTTTTTAAATAATATATGAACGACCTTTAAAATATTGATTATAGCGTAAATTATCTTGTATATGAAGACAACATCAGAGCATTTGTTTCAGGCAATGACGCATATAAAATTTTGCGTGGAGCAAATCAGTTCTTAAATAGACATCCCCAAATTGGTGGACATGAATGCCTCATCGCATGCTCTAAACTGAGAATTTCAATCGGACAACAACACAGATCGGAATGTTCCCCGAGAATATATTAAATGAGTCATGAAATATTAATAAGCAGTAATTAAACTTTTGGACGCACTGACGTTGGACGCATTGACGGTTGTACAAATTATTTTTCATTAAATCCTGTGGGTCACATTCGCAAAATTACAAACCTCTGCTTTTCTTTACAAAAGATCGTAATGTTTTATAAAGTTATTTCACAGACTGCGTCCTACGCCCTTTGCAATAAATAAAATCTAATCAAAGAGTAAATGTTCGTTCGTTCGTTGGTGGTACTTTGGTCCTGCCAAGTTTGGCAAACTGATGGTCGTTGAAGTTCTCAGGAGGCGACGGAGACTTTGCGAGTTCTATGGCGAACCAATTTATTTTACAAACTATGTACATTTGTACAAAGTAGGGGACGTTGGCATATTCGGATCGAACAGGTCTTACAGATTTCCAAATCAGTCCAAAATCGACCTCCCTCGCCCTGTCCGAGGCTTTTGAAGGCACTCACTCCCTCTCCCTCTGGGAAGTTTTAACCAATGGTTTCCAACTTTTTCGAAGTCACGTGGCGTCAACCCTCCAATAGTCAGTTGGGGGCCAACCCGGGCGTACATCAAGTTTGCAACAGCCATGGCTGAGAGCTCCGTAACAATGGCCCAGCCCTGGGTTCCAGACAGAGTGGCGCCACACCAGAGCTCGTCGCACGAAAATCGATCGTCACCAGCGTACCCTGTGGGACGCTGGAGCGCACGAGAAAACACGCGCACACACAAAACAAAACGCCCCCTTCGCGGAAGAGACAACGTCTTCGCCGGGAGGTGCCCGCTCGGGAGGACCGCGGTCACCCGTCGAAAGTAAAGAAAACCAAGACAGACCGGGTGCGTCCGTTTCCCCTCTTCCCCACACCCCCGCGCGGCCGTGGAAGCAGGACCACCCGTTGAGGGGGTCCCTCGCGACCCCTTAACACCTCCCCACCAAGAGTGTTTCTGGTCCTTCTTGGACCTGCTAAAAGTTAATTACCCCTCCCTCAAAACGAAAAAAAGAAAAAAAAAACGAAGAAGAAAAACACGATAAACACAACACAGGACTGCGGGAAACCAACCCGGTTAGCTCCGCGATTGCCCGTACAGATGGGCTGGCACAAATAATAAAAGCACAAATTATCACAAAACCAAAAGGCGAGCCACGCCGAAATACGGCTTACAATGCTCACAACAACAAGGACACTTGGCGCGAAGTAACAAACGGCATGCAACACTGGCAGCAGCTCTCCCTGTTTCCAGCTTAAATGGAGTGGCAAGTCACGTTAAAATAATTAAAAGAAATACCTGATTGCTCCCTCAAGCGCTTATGGCTCGGCGCCTAGCTCGTCTTACCTCCCCGTTCGGAACGGGCGCCGGCCGTGTCGCAGGGCTCCCAACATTCGTTTGCAATTCTAGACAAGGCGTCCGCGCTCCAGTGTCTAGCGCCTTTACGGTGCACGACTTTGACGTCGTACCTCTGGAGGGCCACAGCCCACATCGTTATCTTTGCACCGCGAGGGACGCTTAGCGTCAGATACGTCCGGGGATTGTGATCGGAGACCACCGTCACGGATCCGCCGATTAGCTATACATCGAACTTTTTCAGACTCCAGATTACCCCGAATGCCTCTCGTTCGATCGTAGACCACCGCATCTGAGTGGGCGTGAAGCGGTGACCTGCGAACGCGACCGGATTTTCTTCCCCACCCTCTCCCAATTGCGCCAAACATGCTCCTACCGCGATAGCCGGGGCGTCGGTGTAAAGCCAATACGGACTTTCCGGATCGGGCGTGTAGAGCGCCACTGCGTCGCACAGAGCCTTCTTGAGTGCCGCGAAGGCCCTGTCAGCTACATCTGTCCAGGGCAGTCGGTTCAGGACCCTCTTACCGGTTAGCTGGGTGAGCGGTTTCGTGATCTCCGCATAGTTGGCTATGGAGTCTCTATAGTACCCGCAAAACCCCAGCGCGCCACGCAGCTCCCGCTTAGTAGTAGGGACCAATAGGCCCTCGATGGCTACCAGTTTTGTCGGGTCCGGCGCGTGCTTGCCGGACCGCACCACGTGGCCGAGGTACCTGATCTTAGGCTTAGCCACCTGGCAGTTCTCTACGTTTGCCGAAAGGCCGACCTGCTCTAACGCCGTGAAAACTGCCTCCAGGTGTGCCGCGTGCTCCGCTAAGATTCCACTAAACACGGCGATGTCATCGAGGCACGCGCAGGGATAGCGTTCACTCCCGAGGGGCACTTGCCAGTATCCCCTCCGGAGGGGGATCAACGTGTCGAAGTTGTCTCTACCGACGCGCATGATCAGGTCATGTGGGAATGGCATCGGGAATGCGTCCGCCGTCGTCATAGAGTTGAGTCGTCGACAGTTGAACACCGTGCGATGTGCGCGTCTCGTCCGAGGCGAGCCGTTTGACCATCGGGAAGTTGCTCCTCTTGACACCCCCTCATTTTTCGTAAGGTGCATTCTATGTCCCAATAGTCATCGCCTCCCTGAAACGCCACGCCAATCCCTTGTACACGGCCCTCGCGGCCGTTTGCCCACGCTTCGGACAAGGAGGGGTCCCCCAGATGTTGTTCGCGGAACTTCGACCGGTCTGCGAGCCCGTCCTCTGTTTTAGTGTCATTCGTCTGTGGCAAAGAACTCGCCTCGGCGCAGTCCTCAACCTCTGTTTCGGTACTGTCCCCCCTGGTTTCTACGCTTTCCCCGGGCTCCCGTGCAGGGCTGCTCACCACCGACGGCATTGCCTCCCCCGCCGCTACACTTACCACCGTTCCGACCGGCGCCCCCGCGTTTATTGCTCCGTGGAGCCTCTCCTTTGCCTCTCCGGAAAGTAGGCAATCAGTGCGAGAGGTGAGTCGGTCGGTCAGTGCGCAGAGAATCGGCGCCGCTTCGCGAACTTCAGCAAGAGAAGAACCCCTGTCGAGGAAAGCCAAAGGCAGCAACACCAGGCTCGCCTCCACAGATTCTCCGAAAGCAGATTCTAGGCAAATCTTGCGCAAGGCGTCCTGAGCTCATCGGGTATCATGGCTTCCCTAACTACGGTTATGTCCGCTCCAGTGCCGAGAATGGCGCCGAGCTCGCGCCCCCCACAAGCTATTCGGGCCGTAATGAGCCCACTGGGTGGTGGCGAGTGCAGCTCCATGGTGACCCGAGCAGTGAGCTTTTCGGTTTTAGATGGTGCTTTGAGGCTCCCGTTTGCCCGGCGACTCGTAGCGTGTGGACAGTCAGCTTTTAGGTGGTCCAAGGAGCCGCACCCGTAGCATTCTTTCCGCAGGCCCTTACCTAGTCTGGTGGCCGGACTTCGCGTAAATTTTGTCGTATTCGCGGCTCCCCCGCCTTTTGTTTTGGCTAGGGCCCCTGAGCTCTCTGCGTCAACATGCTTTGACGCAGCGCCTCTACCCTCGGACTGCTCGTAGAGCCTCATCAGCCGGCTCAGCTCCGGCGCCCTGTGCCAGCTAGGGTCCTCTTTCAGGGTGACGTAACTAGGCGCCTCCGGCGACATCCTTGCCATCAACTGGTCAGCCACGAGGAGGTTAATTAAATTGTCCTTAGTTTGAATTCTCCTGGCTTCCAAGTAGAAGTGGAGATAGCTGCACAGCCGCGTGGCGCATGGCATCCACGCTTCTTCCCTCCTTTTAGTGGTGTTTAGGAATCGTTTTTGGTACTCACCGGGCACGAGCTGCAACTCTTCGAGAACGGTCTCCTTAACTCGAGCGTAGTCGTTGAGCTCCGCCACGGTGAGTCACGTGGCCGAATACCGAATTTTTTCAACCAGGTGCCGGAATATCAACTGGCCCGATATTGCCCTTGGCACGCGATATGTCACTTAGATAGTTTCTACCGCCTCGAACCACACGGGCACCTCGGCCTCGGATGGGAATTTCTGAATGACGCCCGACAAAGCTTTGGAGAAATGTCGCAGGTCATCCTGCTCCAAACGTTCGCCTGTCTCCGCCGGTCTGCTTTCGTCGGCGCGGCGGTCGGCCGATCGAACGCGCTCGAGCTCCATCTCAAGCTCGAGAATTTTTATGCGCTGTCTCGCTTCCTCAAAGTTGAATTCGCTTTGGCGCTCGCTCACCAACGTCGTGGTGCTCCCGCCTTCCCCCGACGCACCTTCGCCGTCCATCGTCTCTCCGGTGCGTTTGTCCGGATTGAAATGCCTGAACCTCGTAATCATACGCCCTGCCCCGGCCTACTGCGACACGACCACTCCACTTCCATAAAGGAAAACAAGACCGAGCTTACTACTTTGCAGGTCCGCGTGGGGTCCATGCCAATGTAGCTTGCTTGCTGGTCGTCCGTGCCACCGGCTCGATGACTCCGTCGTGAACAGGCTGAGCCCCGCAGGATCAGAGGTTCACCCGACGAGCCACTTGCCCTGGGACACGCGCAGAGCTCTGCTGGCTCTTGCCACCGGCGCCTCTGGCTCGGCTCCCAGGATCTCACTCGTTTGGACGCACAACTGCTTCGGTTCGTCAGGAACGCTTGTCTGTCGTTCCCGGGACGTAGCTTCCCTCGGGATATGTTCAGGACTCCGCTGGTCCTAGCCGCCGGCTGGGCTGGCGCGGGTTCCCGGGCTCACGTGATGGTCCGCCGTGTGCTGCGTTTTCTCGCCTGCACTTGAGTCTCCTTCATGATCTTCAGTCGCCTCCGCAGTTTTCAAGCCCATTCATGCCGACTGCGCCAGTAAATGTTCGTTCGTTCGTTGGTGGTACCTTGGTCTTGCCAAGTTTGGCAAGACCAAGGTCGTTGAAGTTCTCAGGAGGCGACGAAGACTTTTCGAGTTCTTTGGCGAACCAATTTATTTTACAAACTATGTGCATTTGTAGAAACTATGGGACGTTGGCATATTCGGATCGCACAGGTCTTACAGATGTCCAAATCAGTCCAAAATCGACCTCCCTCGCCCCGTCCGAGGCTTTTGAAGGCACTCACTCCCTCTTCCTCAGGGAAGTTTTAACCAATGGTTTCCAACTTTTTCGAAGTCACGTGGCGTCAACCCTCCAATGGTCAGTTGGGGGCCGACCCGGCCGTACATCACGTTTGCAACGGCTACGGCTGACAGCTCTGTAACATTGTCACAGCCTTGGGTTCCAGACAGAGTGGCGCCACACTAGAGCTCCTGGGCCGAAACTCAATTGTCATCAGAGTACCCTGTGGGACGCTGGAGCACACAAGAAAACACGCGCACAAACAAAAAACAAAACGCCCCCTTCGCGGAAGAGACAACGTCTTCGCCGGGAGGTGCCCGCTCGGGAGGACCGCGGTCACCCGTCGAAAGTAAAGAAAACAAAGACAGACCTGTTGCGTCCGCTTCCCCTCTTCCCCACACCCCCGCTCGGCCGTGGAAGCAGGACCACCCGTTGAGGGGGTTTCTCGCGACTCCTTTACACAAAGGATGTTTTACACAGCTTCCGAATAGTCTTAATGACATCAGTTCCTAAAAAGATCGAAATAACTTTACTGTCACATATCAAAATTCCAAAATATTAACAGTTTGCAACTATGTCACACAAAGTAATGACACAATGGCAATTTTGGGAACGTTCCTTTTCTTTCGTGTATGACGAGCTGTGAATGTGTCTATCGAATTTCATTACTGGGAACGAGATTGAATGCACCCCCAGCTCCAGGGTTACTGTCTCCAGCATTCATGTTGCAAACCCAAAACGGGCAGAAATAATATACCAAAAGGAAAACATTTAATTAATTAAATTTTTTTTTGTCCACAAAAGCATAAATATTCCGTAAAAGGGACAGTTTAAGCATGTGAATTTCTGCTTCAAAGCACTACGAATAAAATATGAAAGGGATCTTTGAATATCGGGGCTTCATAATAGAATGTGATTACATCAACTATAAATCGTTGCACTAAAAACCTCATGGACTGAAAACCTCATCCACTGCCTATGCAACAATTCAGTTGAGCAGGGAAAAATAATTGCATATAGTATGCAGCCTGCACGCCAGCCAAACACTTAGCTAGGCCAAAGTGTGGCAATGCATGGGGTAAAGCTTGAAACATTGGGTTCCTAGGGGCCGTGTAATGAAATTCAGTTGGAATTTTCTTCACTTCACACGAGCTTACTGGCACTAGCAGTGGCCATTCATATAAAAAAAACCTGATCCGAAAGGCTGTCCTGTTCTCTAGACGTCTTAAACAATGCATTTCCGGAACACTGCACTGTAACTGCATGCAATTTAATAATGCGAGAAGCAACAACAGAACCCAATGAAAAGAGGACAACTGCTCGCTATCCTTACATCAAAGCCGCAATGTAACTCTAGCACAGTAAAAGTACAGATGTGCTCTGGCGCGCCGACGCGCCGACGCCGTGTAATGATTTCAAACCGCCGCCGCGCAGGCAAATTTTTGTCAATTTTAATTGCAGATGGACGTAGTACTTTTTTTTGTTCCATTAATATTAGGTGGCCTATACACAATCACCGCCTAGATAATTTATTGCGCCATGCGTCACCGATTCCGCCGGGATACTGGCGCGGCTCATACATCGACAGTCAGGACAACATTTGCTGACCTGTGGTTAGCTTTTAGTTCAGGTTCAATATGAAATCTTCCATTTTAGTTGTGGTTTTGTTCTGGTTCGGACAAAGGCAACAATTCTGACACTGTTTTCAGTTCCGGCTCGGATTCGTCTCAACACCTTGGCTTAAAGTGACGTCCAAAAAAAAGTATTACCTGCTCAAACACAGCACCTATATCGTGTATTCTGGTTAATTGCAGGGAGCGTCATGTTTGTTACGCCCAATTTTGAGTTGTGGAATTTGATACTCGCGTCGTCACAAGAGCCTTACTGCAAGGAAAATTACTACATGAATAGTGGACAATTGTTTGTCGGGAAAGAACTTAGTCTGAAGTGGTTATATAGTACCGTAATTTTGATTTTTAATCGCATTTCATCAGATCGTTCGTGATCCTAAGTCTAAGTGTCGTACTTAATTTACCTTATTGCAAAAACAAAACTGAATTTCGTTAAATGCTTCTTCAGTGATAGTCTCCGTTAGAACTTCACATAAATTATATATCATAAATGTATAGCGCTGAACCGAAAATCCTAGAAATATGTAGAACACTTCCTGGTCCTGCTCGACCAATATTGCTGCACATAGCGTCTTCTCGGTGGTGCTATCAGTTTTGCTTCGCCGAAGAAATAAAGACACTGACGGCAGCCGTTTTATATTTTTGTAATTTTTTCCGCTTGGCTTTTCTGTTGTTGGACATTACTTATTTTGACTTATTTACTTTGTACACTTTTGTGCTCTGAGGGACCAAGAAAGGACCAATACATAAAGTTTAAAAAAAATAACGTAATACCTAGCCAGGTTTCGTGTATGTATACTATATCTTTAGAAAAGTATTTGGCGATATAGGTAATTTCTTTTTAAATTTATTTTGAAAATGGTGTTTTAAAAAACGACTAAAAGTGGCGGAAATGTGAACCAAGAAAGTTGCCATTGCCGAAACGCTTCAGTGGGAAATTTTAAGGTAGGGCAAGTTACGAAGGGCAAGCAAGAAAAATGCAGAAAATAGAAACGACAACAAAAGTTTCATGGGCCAAAAGCGACGCAAACGCCGTTGAACGAAAGTTAGTGAAAAGAAATCTGAAGTTCTGTTATCCCGTTGTCCACCACTGCCTCTTTCATGAAGCAAGCGACGGGCTAGAAAAAAAAAACGAGCGTGAATGGATTTTTTCTGGAAGATGCAAGAGCGTGACATTTTTCTGGAAGATGCAAGAGCGTGACATTTTTTTATTGATTGAAAAGGATACCAATTATTTTCTTGACGCAGCTAGCGTGGTATAGCCCTGGGGCCCTAAACTTGAGAAACAAAAAGTTGGGGCCGAAGTTAGGGGTGCGTACCGATTGGACACGCGTGACGGTGACCCAGCGCTTTTGACGGCCAAGTCCAATCTTTTGTTGGACGCGTTGAGAACACCTGGCTTCCACTAGCATGTGGAAGCACCCCGGTTCAACCTCAATTGAGAGCCACACGGGGTAAGTATGCATTGACGAACAGATCTTTCAGATATGAGCACAATGACGATGAGCGTTCGGGGCTTCTCGATTCACTCCATCGAATCTTACCATCGGCTGCGATCGAACTTCAAGTGAAAAGGGAGCATAGAAACTATGGCGTCATTTCTTTTTTATTGTGACAAATCGTAGGCGCATGGCAGGCGACTCCACAGACGACAAAACTAAAAAGAGGACGATAGGGGACATATTCAGGTCGGGTAACTCTCCTCTTTCTCCATATGGTTTTTCCTGATAGTCGCCTGTGTGCTTACAATTTTTGGCCACTGACAAGCTGACTGCTCATCCGCCGGATCGTCTTGATTCAAAATAAAAGCCGATACAGTCTTGTCTCGTTTATATGGACCCCGTTAATATGGATACCCAGCTATATGGGCGCCATTTTTGAGGACAAATTGGGCAAATACATGAATTTTTGTCTCGTTATTATGGACAACTCGGATTATGGACGATGTTTTTGGGGGAACGGAGGTGTACATTTTAACGAACATCGATGTATGTGTACGTGGTCATGGTGCAAGTTACTTAGAATGGCGCATTTGATCACAGTGCAAACAAACTCTTTGACTTGAATAAAAAAAAAAACCGGGACTACAGGTAACGACACACAAACTGAAAAGTCTCACACACTCAAAAGTCTTTAAAGACTTTTGATTGTGTGTCTTTACCTGCAGTCCTGGTTTTTTTAAATCATGTTTAATGTACACCAGCTGGTTTGCGCCCTTACATTTATTTCAAACTCTTTGAGGCTGAAAACATTGCATAAGCGCATTAAGAAACTTAAGACTAGGATTTTCGTACCAATAATTGCGGCAAGTGTAGACGACGTAAAATTGTACTATACTACGCCTCTTTATCGGCAGCAGATAATCATATGAATGTCATGCTTTCTATCAGCACATTTAGGTATACTGTAAACGACTTCATTTTCGAAGGCCGATATCTGGCGAGTTTCGCGAAGTGTGTGTTGCAGGAATATTTCGCAGACATACAGTTACGCGGTAAGGAGTGGCGTTTTGTGTATTTTTAGCATAGAGATCGATTCGCGTAGCCAATGTTTGGTTAAATGTTAGAATTTTTTTATTTGTTTTTCTTTTCTTCAAATCGCGTAAAGTAAATTTTCGCAAAAATTAAGTCGCCTATTGTAAATGGCCTCATAGCGGTACTGATTCTAGTAGGAACACGTCCACCAATTCATATTCTGTGGCTTCTAGCCTCGCCGCCCTTTTAAAGAAGAAATTAAGTTAAAAATGTTTATTTAAGGGCATAAATGCAACACTTTTTTTTACGTAAACAAATTGGGGGGCGGACAATATTTACGATGTTAGACGCAATTTAGGTGGAAGTCACGGCCCGCTCCAGTCCTGCCCACAGATCAGTGGCCCCGTCCATCACTACGGCATTGATTTAGCTGCTCGGCCGAACACGCTAACAAGCCTAGTGTCTCCCTTTCGCGACATCCGTTGCGTCTACTCTGGCGTCTGACACCGCCTGTTAGCAATGCGAGCAGACGCGCGGCAGCCTCCGGCGTCGACTTCTATTCCACCACCGTTTATCGTCATCTGCAATGCCCTTGAGACGCGGATATGAAAGCTGCCCGTCAGCGTCCTTTTTGCCTTCGTCCGTCTACTACTCCGCTCCCGTCTAAAAACTTCTTCAGCGCTCGCAAGCCGCGACCATGAAAGTGGCGTTCTAGCGTTCCATCGGGCACGAGTGGCGGTCCACTACAAGCGTCTGTCAGCGTCTATCGATGTGCGGCAAAAAGCGACCGGGAGGGCTAAAAAATAAACAAAATAATTATGCAGTCTTTTCTGCTTCTCTGTTCCTATTTTTTTTTTTCGCATGGCAGCCGCGAGCAAGGTGGGCGAGTATCGTGACGCACAATTATAACCCTACCCAAAAATGTTCTTTTTGGCAGGCCAGGTGCACTGCAGAACTTGAGAGCTACTTGCCTTTCGAAGGAAAATGACGAGAGCATAGCTGGACAAACTTGATACGAGCCAAATGCCCAATCGCTTCCAGTCAAATGGCTCGCAAATTCTTACCTGTGTAGGCATCTTCTCGGCATTGAAACCATGGTTGCAGTCACAACCATTGCACATTCCACAAAGCAGTCGGGCCGCTTTTACGAGGACTCACGTTTTTATTCAGCATCAACACGCGCAAACGAATAATTCAGGCCACATCCGGCAATATATTTGACCCGGGACGCTAGGTTATGCCACTTCGAAAACAAGGACCCGCACAGCGCTTCCGAAGGCGTGGACTTGCCACAGTTTCTCGCTGCAAACTACGTCGGTTTATGATATCTTTCTATAAACACCTTGGTGAACGCAGAATCACTCGCACTCATCGAAACAGGTGAGCTCAACGAGCTTCGCGGTTCGAGAAACCGCTGGCCGCAAACGCCGGCAGCCATGTTTATCGGTATGAAAGCAATACGGAAAATAAGATCTCGTGATATGTTTTAAACCAACAAAGACTCTATTTATATAGATCGTTTTTGGGACATAAAATATGTCGAATAAGACCTACCGCGGATCGGAGACACAATTTTACTACGAACATTCCTCACATCAACCATCTCTCCAACCAATGATAGCCAAGAAATGGAGCGCCCTTAACTACGTTCCTGTCCATGGCCTAGGGCGGGCTACCTACACCCAGAGCCGAGTATAGAGAGAGTTTGGTCACTGGAAGGAGCGGGCAGAGCCGGTGCGTGCACCAGACGCAGATAGAGGGCTTGACATGCTCTCTTGGCCAATCAGAAGCCTGAAATATTGCAGAGAGCAAGTCGTTTGCTTCTAGCGCTGGAGTTGCGATGACGTCAGAACGACGCCAAGCTCTTATTGGCTGATTGAAAAATAAATAGTGGGTAGATCTCAATGCTAGATGCTTTGAGGTCTACCCACTATTGGTTTCAATCAGCCTAATAAGAACGCGGCGTCGTTCTGATGCCACCGCAGCTCCTGCGCCAGAAGCAGACGACTTGCAATTCGCATTCCCGTAGCGGTGATAGCGAGAAAGAGTTTTAATAAGTGCGTAAGAGTTAAATGTAGTAACTCCTTATGGGTGAAAATATGGTTTATGTGATGTTTCGATTATGATGATGCAAAAATATGTAAGAAACGAATGTGTTGCTCGAACTCTATTTTGCTCGGACGGAGTCTAACCGCTCGGACGGCAGATTCCCGGCCCTCGGCACCTCGCGTACGGATTACGTCGATCGCCCTGCTAGTGGCGCACGCTTTTTATATCTTCCATGCCTTTATAGCATATTTTCCATCTTGATTTTGCATGACCGTGATCTGAACACCACTTGGAACATATTTTAGGTCACCGAGAATTACTCCGACGCACTTATTAATTTTGTTTATCGCGACCGCCGCCAGTGTCTCTATTCGCGACTTCTGGTTGGCCACATTCGAATTCGTGAAGACGCCCTGGCACACACTCGAGCGCGCTTTCGGCCAATAGCACCTCCTCATTTGTCTCATATACTTTCCAATGAATAGCCAAACTCTCCCTATATGCGTCTCTGCCTACGCCTAAATTTCGTCTTAAAACGTAAATGGGGTGCAATATATTTAAAAAAAAATTATAGCCACGTGGTTCATAAAACTTTTTTTTGTCTCCTTAGAACATCCTGGTTGTCAAGCACATATGGGGCATTTTTCATCGCAATGTACGTCACAGCACTGCGTATGAGGCTAGGCTACGACAACTGTTCAGTGCGAGTCTCCTTGCCGTCGTTTCTGCTTTATTTGCAGTTCCTCTTACAGCAGATGCATGCTCACACGTGGAGCTTTTATATTCTTTTTAGGCGAGCGTGTTGAAAAATGTAGGCCAAACTAGATAACACCAAAAAAAACAAAAAATGTCACATCCATGGTTTCATGCAAGGCTTCAGAAACACTATCGCTTAAAAAGATTGGTTTTGTGGCGATTATGTAAAAACCTTCTCCCATATATATATATATATATATATATATAGGCATGTTGGCTTGGGGGCCGAAGGCGTAGAAGACAGATATGCAGGGTGACGGTAGAAAACGAACCAGGAGGATTTTATTCGACGTTTCGACCTGAGACAGGTCTTCGTCAGGAATAGGGTTACAAGAAAAATGTGGTTCTATTTATACAGTGTTTAGAGGGGAGAGAGTTCGCATACAAATAAAGTGCGTAGGGAGAACAGATAAGGGTACACCACCCAAGATCTCACACAAAAGGAAGGATGAACTCTAAATAAAAAAAAAAAAAAAAAAAAAAAAAGAGGGCGAGGACGAGAGTAGGTGATTAACCAAATAGCACACTCCGCAAAAAAAAAAAAAAAAAAAAGACTGGGCACAGAGGACACAAATAATGGGACGAAATCTAAGGCGGGGGAAGCCGCACACGGAGGTCGCCGAATACATAGATGACACATCAAAAGTGGTAGGAAATACAGGATGTACGGGAATTAACTAAACAACACAACAAAGGAACGAAAACGCACTGTCCAGTTCTAGCTCCAAACTCAGTACCACAAATTTCTAGGTCCAAATGGTTTATTATTTATGGTCGTTATCATACTATTTATTCGATAGCGCCTCAATCGATGCAAGTGTTCCTGGGCTTCTATTTATTCCTTCCTTTATTGTGTTAAATCGGTATATAAGATATGACTCGCGTTGTTCGCGTTCCCGATTTGATTTGAATCCAGACTCTAAAAGTGTAACAGATAATTTATCGAATGTGTGGTTCTTGAGGGTGAGATGTTTTGAAATTGGCAGGCCCGGCAGGTATTTTGCGTGTGATCTGTGATTGTTAAAACGTAGCCTAAACGCTGTCTCGGTCTGTCCTATATATTGTTTTTTGCACACCTCACACTGTATCAGATAGATTACATTTGAAGAGTCACATGTAAGCTGCCCTCGGATTTTTATTGAGAACTGGGAATGCGTGCTATTGGCCGTGTTAGTTTCTCGCATATGTTTACAGACCAAGCATCCTGCTTTCATGCACGGTCGGCATCCGTTATTTGGTTGGGACGAATTCAGTCGGGAGTTAACTAGGCTGTCTCTAAGGTTGCGTGAACGTCTGTAAATCACCCCGGGAGCTGATGGGAAGGCACGTTTGAGGCGTTCGCTTTGTTCTAAAATGTTGTAATGTCGCCTTAAAATATTATTTACGTTGGGGAAATTCATACTATAGGTTAGACATAAATTCGTGCGCTGCGCGTTGCACTGAGGTGGGCGGTCCTCCAGGAGGTCAGCGCGGTTTAGTAGGGCGGCTTTTTGGATTGCGTCGTTAATGACCCGCAGAGGATATTTTTGTTTTTCCAGTGCGTTCTTTAGATGATGAGAGCTCGATTGGAAGTCCTCTTGCCGTGAGCATACACGTTTGAAGCGGTGGGCCTGGCTGTAGGGTATACCATTCTTACAATGACGGGGATGGTCGCTTTCGTAGTGAAGGTATTTTTGCCGATCTGTTGGCTTACGATAAAGATTAGTTGTAAGCTTGCCTTTTTCTAATATTATAGTGGTATCCAAGAAGTTGATACTGGTCTGAGAATAAGCGTGAGTGAAGCGAATGGTTGAATGTACAGCATTGTACTGATTTATAAATTCTAGCAGCTTCTCTTCTGTGTGCGGCCAAATAAGAAAAATGTCATCTATAAACCTCTTGTAGATCAGTGGTTGTAAAGAACAGTCAGAGAGGAATTTAGTCTCCAGTTTGCCCATAAATATGTTGGCATAACTAGGTGCCATCTTAGTACCCATCGCAGTGCCGTTAACCTGCCTATAATATTCTTTGTTAAATTCGAATGAGTTCAGTTCTAAGACTAGGTGCGTGAGGGTGGCAATGACGTTACTATCAGGGGTGTCTACCTGTCTGTGTTGTTCGTACATTTCAATTAGAGAGGCTATTCCGTCGTCATGTGGGATATTGGTGTAGAGAGATGATACATCTAGGGTGACGAGATACGACCCCTCCGGTACACGCAAATCAGAGATTTCTCTTAAGAAGTGGGTGGTATCCTTGATATAGGAGTCAAAAGTTAAGGGTATGTGCCTGATTAAACTGTCTAAGTATCCCGATATCGGTTCAGTTATCGTACCTGATCCTGACACGATTGGTCGACCTGGGTTGCCGGCTTTATGGATTTTTGGGAGCATGTAGAAGCGACCACATGAAGGATGAGTTGGCTTTATTGTATTGTATTCATTAATAGTTATTTTCCCTTGTTTTAGAAGATCCTTTAGTGCCAATATTGCGACCCGCGTGTGTTCTGCCGTAGGGTCGCCCGTAAGTGGCTCGTAGAACTTTCGATCGGTTAGTTGGCGGTGGCCTTCTCGGATGTAGTCATCTTTTTTTAGAATGACAATCGCCCCACCTTTATCTGCGGGTTTTATTATAATATCACTCCTAGCAGCTAGTAATTTTAGGGATTCTTTCTCAGATCTCGTTAAGTTGTTCCTATTTTTCCGTGACTGCGATATTCCCGCAAAATATCCCGTTGTATGGCGGCTATATACAAGTCAAGACAATTGTCGCGCTGAGTGCGAGGCGTCCAGTCACTCGTAGGTCGCGAGTACGGTTTCTGGGGTACGGGTGGTTTATCGAGAAAGTATTCGCGTAGCCGCAGACATCTGGCAAAGTTGTCCAGGTCTTTAAGGATTTGAAACTCGTCAAAATGACCGGTTGCCGGGCCCTCTTTTTTTGTTTTTTTTATTTAGAGTTTATCCTTACCTTTTGTGTGAGATCTTGGGTGGTGTACCCTTATCTGTTCTCCCTACGCACTTTATTTGTATGCGAACTCTCTCCCCTCTAAACACTGTATAAATAGAACCACATTTTTCTTGTAACCCTATTCCTGACGAAGACCTGTCTCAGGTCGAAACGTCGAATAAAATCCTCCTGGTTCGTTTTCTACCGTCACCCTGCATATCTATATATATATATATATATATATATATATATATATATACTCGGTTCTCAATCAGGTTCAAACATAGCATGCTCCTCTATTTTTGTTTGGTTGTTTTTACGTTTATTAAGTTATAATAAGCTTATCTTTTAGCTTAGTTTATTTTTCCTGTCAGTTTATTTAAAATTTATCAACAAAATAGTATCTAATAAAAAGCATAATAGATTTTCAAATCTCTGGTGTTTCTTGTTTACGACATTTCTCAAATTACGCAGATTGAACGAAGCAATATATGAGTCGTGCAGGTGAGAGCACGGAAAATTAAAACAAACGATAAATAAAAACATCATCACCACCGTTAGGTTTTTTTTTTTTTTTTAGTTCTCAATCTTTTATTGCATTCCTTTTCGATTATAATATTTCTGGGCATTTATTTGGACTGCACGTCAATAGCTTCGTATTTGCGTGAGTGTCGTCGAAACAAATGCAATCCACTCACCAATAAACGAAAGTATAAATTCAACAGTATAGAAATATCAACCGCGCACAACATACAAATTAAATTCGTTAAAGAATTAAATATTGGTCTTACATATTAAGACAGCAGTTTGCCAGGTAAGTGCAGTCTGGTGGTGCATTTGCTGAAAAACATATTCAAGAATATTTTCCTTAATCGGAACTTGCTACGACAAAGTACTATCAATTTTTTAACGGTACTCAACAACAAATAATAATAAAAAAAAACATGTGGACATTCGGGGAATAAAAATGAACAAAACGAAGTTATGAAAGCCTTCAAAATGATTTTATGTGAACCTCTACCTATTTTCTGTTAAAAAAAGTGCCCTCAGTGTTCTTGTTATCTTTTATATTCGGTGTGACAAACGCCTAAACAAATATCACTACATTGGCAAACTATATTTCTGAAACTGTCAAGTAAATTTTCTAAAGGTTTTGTTTGAGCTAGTTGGTTACTTGACCTCTTGAGGGAAAAAAAAACTGTGCAACTGGACAAGGTGGAACACAAAGAAGTGACGGGACTCAGTGCTGAGCCTCGCCTCTTCGCGTTCTTAATCGTTGTCCAGTTCCGCTGTTTTCACCTCAAGATTTCAAAGGAGTCAACTTTTTTTCTCACTTTCACAGCACCAATGAACCATCTTGCCGCTTCTTAACAGCTTACCTTATTTTTGTGGAACGCACTAAGCTTGGTCGCGCTTTGCACGGTAACAAAGAACCTTCAAAGCGTTTTGAACTATTGTGTGTATAGAGAAATAGAGCGCGACTGGGAGGAGAACAAAAGATAGAGATGCGCAGGACAAGCGCTGTTCTTTTTCACCATGAACTCCTGCCAACTAGCCCAAATGTCCATTCTAATATGAACGATCGTGTGTATAATTAAATATGTACATACAAAATATTACGATTTTTTTATGTCTTCAGGCAAGAAAACATTTTGGAACTCTTTCTTGATTTCGCAGCAATGACGGTTACTCCACTAGCTCCATATATTTAAATTAGTTTTTCCAAGTTCTTCTTAGTCAAATAAGGGTTACTGCGCAGGCGGGCTAGTGAACGATCATAGTGAAGAAAAAATAAGATTGAGGTTAGGGTCAAAAAAAAAAAAATCACAACACCTTTTCAAATTTGAGGTTTTGAGACGGTGTTATGTTTTCCTCACTTTTGTCCCTTGTCTCAGGGTTGTTGTTGTTGTTTTCACAATGCTTTTTTTTTACTCTCACAAAGAAAAATATTTACCCACTCTTAGAGCATTAAGCTGCAACTCTCTGGTACCTTCCCACAACCCCCCCCCCCCCCAAAAAAAAAAAAGCCGAAAATACCGCTAAAAACTTGTAACGCCAGTGAAAAAAAAAAGAATCGGGCAAGGATTTGTGTTTTTTCTTGTCTAGCGTAAAAGGTAAGTTATACAACTCCGTACACTAATGACGTGGTTTCTACCCTCCAGGTTAGAGTGCCGCGTTTGTTGCCGTCCAGGTGTTCCCCGTAGTCTAATATGCGATTTCACTCAGAGACAGTCTATGACTGGCTTCGTTTATATGCGATCGTTGCTCAGCGACTGGAACGCGAACGAACCACAGGCACCCAGTCTCCCTTCTGCTTTTTCTTACAGTTATCTGCTACCAATCTAAATAGTCAAATCTGGATTCGATGCACTTCGGTCGTACCCATGTAAACGTAGTTTATGTCTCAGCGCTTTCGAGAGGTACATGATTGAGGCAGCGAGAAAATACTCAAAATAAATAAGAAGAAAAAATTGGAAGCTAGATTTTAGAGCGCAGCTCTTAGGCTCCCGTGTCCAGGATTCGCGGCGTCGCCGTCGGCGTAACCGCGCTAAATTTGGCGGGAAAATTGACGTGAAGTGACCTCAACACCAATTCAATTCCCCGCTAAATTTAGTAGGAAAAATGACGTCGAATTTGTATAAACTTTTTAGCTAGATTTAGCGGAGAAATTGAATTGATGTACAGGTGTTGTAACGTCAGGTTACCTGACCTCAAATTTCCAGGTGAATTTTGCAGGAAAAGCCAATTAGTGATGTCAGGCCACGGGACGTCAATTTTCCCGCTAAATTGAGGGGAGAAACTAAATTAGTTTTGAGGTCAAGCTACCTCATGTCACGTGACATCCATTTTCCGGCGGACATTGGAAGGGGAAATTTAACGGGTGTGTGGTTCACGTGAAGTCTCATCACATGCCATAAATTGACGTCACATTATTTAAATACCATTTCGATTTTCCCGCTAAATTTAGCGGGAAATTCAGAGATAGACAGACGGTTGGTCGGAAAATATGACGGATTGGGGTTCCGTTAAAAACCTTTTCGTGCTTTAATACCGACAGTGATGTCAGTTCAACTAAACCTTAACATAAATGCGCAACGTTTTTTCGCTGATCGAGACCACGCACAGTAGACCGATGTATGTACAAAAATTCTTTACTATGCCAAACATGTTTATAACGATTTGTCGGTGAAATATTGATATTAGGCAACAAAAAATAGCATCCAAAATATATACATATACATCATTAATTATATTGTCTGCTGAACGACTGGAATGCGACCCAAGGAAATGGTACCTGAATATTTTACTTTCAGATTCCTACTGAATTCGGATCCTCCCCAGGTTTCCCTTCTGTTCGTCAATCAACCAGATCTAGTAGAAATCATAAAGCGAAGCTCTGAACCTCATTAGTAGTTCCCGACGTGTTCCCAATGGCCCCGACTAACGCCAGTTCAAAGGAGTGTATGTTTAACGAGGCAATTCCCATTTGCAGTAGACTGCAGTCTCGAGTCTTGAAACGACTCAGTATGTCCACTTCGAATAAACATCCAATAATGGAGTCTGTCAAAAAAAAAAAAATATATATATATATATATATCCCTATATATATCTAATTTTTTCCAGCTTTCGTGTGTTTGGGCTTTCGCACGTTTTGTGCTGTTGTGCTACTCTGACCGACGTTGTAGTCAGTGGGTGGGCGAAGGGGAGGTGTGCGCATGGCCACTTAAAGGAATTTCAAAGTGTTCTTGTGACTGAGCACAGAGTTGTCATCTTTATGACTACAACTGACATATCATATTTACGGCAGACCGTCGGCGTTATACTCTATTGCAGCACAAAAGGTCTCGTCTAGACGTCGTCCTGTACGAAGTCAGCCTTGACATGTGTTTTTTGTGTGTGTGTGTGTTGAATTAAACGGATGTACGGCGGCACGTGGAGCAAGAGGTTCATTGATTTCGCTCGAACGCAGCTGGTCTTGGCTGTACCGTGTCACCGGATAGGCAAAAAATTTAGAAATTTCTCGCAAAAAAAAGTCAAAAAGAACAAGAACAATTTTGTTTTGCCCCAGTTTATTTCAATAAAATGCGAACTCCCCGATTGTCTCTCAACCAATTGTGCAGGGAAAAAAGGTGCTTAGCTGTCCTTGCATTCAGTGATTCATAAGAAATAGTACAGGTTGATCTCAGAATGTCGCTGGTAAACTTCGCTTTTGTTGCCGGAGCTTTAATTTTGGCTCACATGTCACCGGCGATTGCATCTACAAACTGCACGCCTACAACAAGAAATAATGCATCGAGGGTGAGGTCCTACGGTTTCTGTTGCAAACATTTGCTCTATGCAAATTAACTAGACAATTTGGTAACGTTTATTGAAAGAGACATAATTATGTCTATTTTTTTTCAGTTTCTGAATACGTTTAAAGAAGGTTATATCAAATATATCACCGTGGACATAGGGAAGTTATGCATTACATTCACGCAAAACGCAATTTGACGCCACAACCAAGGAGGCCATCTACAGCGTTTCGTCAAAATCAAGCAGTGGTACAGACAAGTAAGTAATAACAATCATAGAAAAGATTGAACTAAGTAGAAACAAACGTCGTCAGCTGCCACACCCAATCTGTGAGATCTGACCTTGAGCAAAAAATGTGACTGTCAATTTTTTGCTTAGTGATTTTGCAAAAGGTGGCTGAACCCCTGGGCCTTCACAGAAAATTTATCTTCGTGTTTTTTTTTTTTTTGATAAGATTGTGATATGCATGTGCAGTGTTTTGGTACTAAAGAAAAGTTTAGTAGCGTGTAAGTTAATGAAATGGAATAGTAAAAAGAAATCGATAATAGGAACAATGTTTTCCCGCTATTACTCTGAAGAGAATGTGGACGCCACGACTCCGGAGGGAATATTACTTAAAACCGAATCAAATATTAGTTTCAGACAAAAATAACATTTTTGTAAAGCGAATATCTCATCAAATTAAATGAACATGTTTATGTAAATTGATGGAGACCAGGTAAGGTAGGTGGGTTATTGGGCGCATTATATGTCGATTATTTTCAGAATTGAAATTTTAACCGGTAGATGCCTATCGTCTTGGGGGTATTTTTGTAGCATTTAGCATCGCGATAACGCAAATAATTGTACTTAGTTTCCTAATGAAAATAACCTATTATCTTGAGCGGAAATATAGTGCCCCTAATTGAACCATACGAACGAAGCGTGGTATAGATCTTGGTTACGAATAATCTGTTTACACGGGCTTGCTGGAACTAATATGCTGCAAAAGGTGACAAAGCATTAGTAAAATGAAGTCAAAAGTAACTTCAGTCCTGGCCAAATCAAGAAAAAATTGATAACCGCGTTCATTAAAAAAAAAAAAGAAGACCAATCTTAAGTATCAATAATGCCCTTTAATACGTTTATGTTGATGAAGGATAGCTCAATTGCAAATAAATGTGATTATAGAGTATGGGTCTACCTATGTGTACCTCAGGTTTTGTGAAATATCTAAGCGGGAACTGGGGCGCATTGCAGACTATTAAAATAATTTCGGTTCATGTTTCTTTCTTATTTAAAAAGCGCTGGTTCTCGTAACTCCCTCCAGAAGAAACAGTTTATGCAAAGAAAATGTCATGCTAGTAGTCTTCACAAGAAGTTATAAGTTATCTTGTGTATATTAGAGTAGTGTACCAAATTGTGTAGCGATCTGGTAGATGTCATGCTCTGCTTTAACTGTCCGTGCTGCTTATTTTGTTTTATCTTAGCCGTTTTGTTTTTTTCATATTACGCTAATCCCGCTTGCAAGCGTTATTATGTTGTTAATTTATTAATGAAACTCCTGTGTGAACATCTTTATGAAACGCTGTCACAACTTCTATCTTTAACAGCCCAACTGAGAACCAGGTTTTTAAAGTGCAAGAGTGTCCAAGCGATATAGATATTTCTCTTCAAAGCAGTGAGTAAATATATACTTCCATGTTGTTATTACGGCCAGTAATTCACGTTTGCTTACTGCGAAGAAGCGAACATTATTGACTAAGATAGGCCTTATATGTTTTACCGAACAAAGTGAAGTGAGAATAAAATTAACCTCAGAAA
>JAZHYW010035156.1:0-22376 GCA_037355805.1 Ixodes ricinus | reverse complement strand
GAGGCAACAAGAAAAAGAAGAGGCAAGGTCTCAAACTCAGCTAAAATCTTTATTGCGTTCGGCTTCTTATATACTCCGCTTCCAATGACGTCACCAACGTTGACTCCCAACCGTCACAGTTCAAACCACCAGACCCGAAACCGAGGACAAAGCAACAAGCGGACAACTTTATACAATGGCTTATACCTGACCTTAATCTTCGCTAACATCAATGTACCAGTTACAAAAGGACCGAAGGTTTACGGCACCCTCCACAAAATTTGATAAGAACTACATCACAAAAAGCAAACTACCGTTCAGAACCTCTTTATACAAACAAAAGACAAAGAAAACCAGGAAGTCCAAAACGATAACGACGCCTCGAAAGGATCGCCCAAACCAGGATACTAAGGTTCATTGCTTTGTTCAGCATAGAAGGCCGCTTTTACAACCGCAAAAAACGCTTCGCTTCGTTCCCAACCTGCAAAGACGCCTGGCTGATGCAATTACCCGACGTCTTAATACAAACAGTTTCCTGAACAACACGTTTCATGTCATCTTTCTCTTACATATTACCTCCGTTTTTGACCAAACAGCCTTACAACCGCGACATTCCTGTAAGTGCCTAGCTAACTCGGAGTTTGAAGCATTGTTCCGGACATTCCTTTTATGTTCAGTGAGCCTATCATTTAAACACCTCGAAGTTTGTCCCACATATTTAAAGCCACACTCGTCAAAATAGCTCTATTTTGACGAAAACCGGACATGACGTCATGGACGTCAAACTACTATGACTCTCCCCATTCTGCCCCGTATCGACCTCCAAAAAAGGCGTCCTGCAATCCTGAGACGGCCACCTTACCTAGTGTGCGTAGCGCTGCTGGCACGCCTCCGGATTTTCGCTGTTTCTAGCGGCTTCGTTTGCTCGTCTGTTAAAATTAGTGATAAAAATGAAAGCCGTTTACAACTCCCTGTAACGCCGAACTAGAGCGCAGCTCTTGAGGAGGAGGAGGGAAGGGTACTGAGGGAGGGTAAACTCCTCCTCCCTCCTCCTCAACTCCTCATCCTACCAAATACTCCTCCTCCCTCCTCCCATCCTCCTCCTTCCTCCTCCCCTTCCTCCTTGTTTCTCCCCCTCCTCCTTCCTCCTCCCATTCCTTTTCCCCCTCGTCCTCCCCCTCCTCCTTTATCCTCCCCTCCTCCATCTCCTGCGCTCCTCCTTCATCCTCCCCTTCCTTCCCCTCCCTTCCTCCTCCTCTCTCCCCCTCCTCCTCCCTCCCCCTAATCCTCCTTCCCCTCCTCCTTCCTCCTCCCCCTCCCTCCCCCCCTCCTTCCTCCTCAGCTTCCTCCTCCTTCCTCCCACTCCTCATTCCCCTCCTCCTTCCTCCTCCCCCTCCTCTCCCTCCTTCCCCTCCTCCTCCCTCCTCCTTTCCGCGCGGTGCATTATGGGATATTTCCCATGATGCACCGCGCGGTTACGCCGACGCCGACGGCGACGCCGCTCAAGCTGGAAACGGGCGCCTAAGAGCTGCGCTCTAAAACGTCAATGCAACCGAAATGTTCTGCACGTTTGGACTAGAAGTTGAATTATAGGCGGCCTTTCCCAGGCAGCACCAACTGTCTGGCCAGTCTCTGGCCAGTCATCCCCTGGCCGTTCATTTTTGTCTGGCCATCCTCTGGCCAGGGATGTTCCTAAGATGCTCCTACATGGTCATTTGGCCAAGTAAAAGTAGAACGGCCAAACTCTGGCCGAAGAGTGGCCGAAATGTGGCCGAACACTCAGAATGTGACCGGCCAAAGGACGGCCAGCTTGTGGCCGTTGATTGGCTGGTTTCAATTGGCCATCCTCTGGCCACTCAGCCCTAGCCACAGTTAAGCCGTTCAACTCTGGCCAGATTGAGGCCATTCAGCTTTGGCCAAATGAAGGCCGTTCAGCTTTGGCCAGATGAAGGCCATCCATCTCTGGCCGAATTAAGGCCGCTCACCTTTGGCCAGATTGAGGCCATTCAGCTTTGGCCAGATTAAGGCCGTCCTACTCTGGCCAAATTAAGGCCGCTCACCTTTGGCCAGATTGAGGCTGTTCAGCTTTGGCCAGATTAAGGCCATCCTACTCTGGCCGAATTAGGGCCGCTCACCTTTGGCCAGATTGAGGCCGTTCAGCATTGGCCAGGTTATGGCTGTTCAACTATGGCCAAAGTAAGGCCGTTCTATTTCGGCCAGAAGCAGGCTGTTGAACTTTTGCCAGAGTCTGGCCATTGAACTTTTGCGGGTCAGGCCGATTTGATAAACAAAACCATGCATATAGGCTATTCAATTGAGACCAGGCTCGGGTCCTTCAACTTTGACCAGAGTCCAGACATCTAAAGGCCTGGACTCTGGTCAAAGTTTAACAACCATCTTGGCTAAAGAATAGCTATGCATTTTTAGCCAGAGCCAGTTCTTTCAAAAGGGAGCCCAGGAACAATGCTAAAAAAACTGCTTTGATACATATACTTCTTTCCTTTATTTTTTTCTGTGTATGCTCTATTTCTTGCTTGCCCTACGGAGACTGCGTCCTCCGTCACGGTCATTAGATGCGTAAATCCATTTCTTGGCGACGGACGCCACAGTTGCCTTGTCTGCCTCTTCGAACTTGGGCTTCAGTGCAGCTGAAAAAAATTAAAATGATATGCATCGGTCAGATATGCAAAAAAAACTATCAAGTGAGCAAATCATTCATAACAATTATTGCCTGCAGGACATGGAATACAGTCAAACCCGTTTCTATCGAACTCGCAAAAAACCGTCTACCAGTTCGATATAGCGGGTAATTTGACAACAAACAAGCACACCACATTTAGAAAAGTCGACGTGGCCACGCGGGAGAAAAAAGACAGCTTGCTCTGCGAGCTGGCTTTCCCCAACACAGACGGGCGCGTTGGGGGAAACCTAACTTGTAGTGCAAAACGGCGCTCTTGGCAGTTCGGGCAGGCCGGTCGACGCGGCTGCCCGGAAGAAAAAAGGCAGCTTGCTCTGCGAGCTGACTTTCCCCAACGCACCCGCCTGCATTGGGGGAAAGCTAACTTCTGGGCGCAATTTTGCGCTGCTTGAAGTTTGATATATCGGTAGCGGCTGCTATTTTTGTTCGATGTAACCGTAGTTTTTGCTATATATTATCACTGCAACATTACTGTGCACAAAAACTGTTCGATATAAGGAATAATTTGATGTAAACGGGTTCGATATGGTCGGGTTTGACTGTATTTATGTCAAAGACAAATTCACATTATACCGTAGGCAAATCAATCATATACTACAATAATGGTAAAACATGAGTACAAACATCCTGATTGCTTGCTAAGTTCAATGCATCCAGGTGTGTGCAATAGCATTATTTAAATTCATATGCTGCTACAATAGTTTTATGTTATCAGTAAATCAACTAAAAAGCCCTTTTCGCATGTAGGACAGTAAGAGATATATATAAATGTTGGAAAACTATTCCACCCTGTAAGAAAAGCATAACTTGGGAACCTTTCAAAACATGATTGTGGCACCATTTTAGGCGGAATGAGGTTATTTGCCTTTGGACTATTTTCCCTAAAATTGTGCCAGTGTTTAACAATTATTAATTACTATATTGTTATGTCATTTTCAACAGCACTTTCAGTTGAGTTCTAACCCATCAGAAATTAGAAATGGTGAAACCGAAGGGCAAGAAGACCGAACATGCAGTCGTATATGATTGTGGTAGAAAAAAGTAAAAACGTTGAAGTGTTTTGAGGAATTAGACAGCAAGGTTATGGTCTACCTCGAATGAATGCCACATTTCCCCCTATAGATGAGCAATTTAGCCAGTGCAGAACGACTGCTTGTCTGGGGTATTTAACATGCATCATGCAGTAGTGCTTAGATGTCTTTCTTTAAGATGTGACTTCATGATGTGCACATGCATAAAATGAGAATGTGAATACCACTTTCCATACATACAAAGAGATAAGGTAACACCCGAAACCAAACGCGACTTCACTATGGATTTTCTGCGTGAATCTCCCAATGATTTCAGGGTAAGTTCTAGTGCCGTGTTTGATAATCCCTGGACAATCGAAATTCGTAAGGGCAAAACAATCGGGATCTCATGTTAAGAACCTAGTGGAACCTACCCAGAACAAGCGCCAGGATGTTGCCCTGCAAGCTGAAGGCCCCCTTGGTTCCTTGCGATCCTGCCCAGCTGCAGGATCCTGCCCAGCTGCAGGATGCAGCCACAGAATTCCCTACCAGCTGTGTAAGGACGAGCCTGGTTGCCACCTTATGATTATTTCCGCCATTCTGGCGGAAATATGCTGCCTAATGAAGCAGAAAAAAGAACATGGTGAAGTCAGATTACACACTCAATGCACTGGAAGCATATAAGTTCTGCCTTGAACCAAAGAGCACATATGATTTAATCAAAATAACAATTTATCTCAAATTCAGAAATAAAAGTAGCTGAAAATCTTGAGTCCTAATGTGCATGAAACGACTTTCTGACATTGGCCAAATAAGTGTGGCAGTTGCTTTCTGTCACTTTTTCAATGAAGATCAGAAAACAATTAATACCCTAGTGGGCTAGTTTTTCCATAAAACATAAAATGGATGGAAACGTGTGGTGTGCCTCAACTCTACACCACTTTCAGGGTCATTGGCATTGTGACGTGCAGCCTGGGCAGACCAGGGGACCCGGAGATATCTGGCTTTGCCGAGCGCTGAAGTTCACGCTCGGCAATCGCCGATCAGTAGCAAAGCGGCAGCGGTGAGAGAATGCTTTCGTTGACTCCGGGTAGATGGCCAAAACTTTGTGTATTAGATGCCAAGAATATGTGGCTTCCAAAGCACTTACGTACATTTGACCGAAAACATTCAGAAAAGGTTAGCGATTGAGAATGCGTTGAAGCCGTTGCATCGGGTGAATAATTCTTTCTCGACGTTTTCACTGAGCTCATTAATTCTTTCTGCCACTGTGTTTGGGGAAAGGCTTATCTTCTCAAATGTCTTTTTCATGCTGGGACAGACAGCGTCAGCAACCTCAAGCAGGCACTTTTTTATGAACGGGCCATTAGTAAATGGCTTGGACGATTTAGCGATAAGCTCGGAAACAATAAAGCTAGCTCTCACCGTTTCGTCGCTTGTTTTGACCGCCTTTTGGAACAGGTCTTGCTGTTTTCCCAGCGACGCCTTAAGTTGGGACACCGTGTTCTCGCGGCTCTTTCCGGTGAGGGCTTCATACTTCTCTTGATGGCATGACATGAAGTGACGTCGCACATTGTATTCCTTTGGCACAGCTACAGTCTGATGACAAATTAAACACAGCACCTTGTCTCGCGATTCCGTGAAGAAATAGGATAGTTCCCATCGCTCTTGAAAAAGCCGCTTTTCGTCTTCAACTCTCCGTTTCGCAGACGGCTGGGACAACGACATCGAGATGACTACTTGAGAGTTGACGTTGCACACTGAATCGTTGAAAAAGAACGTAACAACCTGTGCTGATCAGTGCAAATTTCGGGTGCACAACGCCACCGTCAACCGAAGATCACTATGGGCGTTGAGAGGGGTGACCGCATTAAGGGTAAAATGCTTTTCCAAGAACTTGAAGGGAAGCATACAACGATGGCATCCAGCAGTTTCGACTGAGATAAACTTGGGTGCAAAGGATACGTGAAGTGACAATGAACACAAAAGGGAGGTTGGAAGAACCCAACGCTTTGACGAGGTTATACTCCGTTCACCCCTAAGCTGACAGTGCGCTGGAAGCTACGTGTTCGCCGGACCAATCTTATCGCTTGACCTCGTTCAACGCGCAGGAGTGCGCGGAAAGGGGAGTGGTCACATGATTCAAGGTCGACAGTTGAGTGGTCCAGCGAGCGTGCAGCTTCCACCGCATTGTCAGCTTAGGGGTGAACGGAGCATAGGAAGAAGGTGGGGTGGAATGGAGGGGGAGATTAGTTGTCCCGGATACGCCATCCGCATGTGTGAAGGTGTGGACCAGGATTATAGGAGGCTATGCTTCGATGCTCTGTGCCAAGGAATCTTGGAAGCCCTTTGCCGACGCCTCGGCTACTCCGTCCGGTCCGACTATCTTTTTTAACCAAAAGCGGCCCTCTTTCTTGCACAGACGCTATTGCATGACACCGCGCTCTACGTTTGAGTCATGTATCCTGGCACATGGTCAAAATCGAACAGCTTGGATTTTTTTAGCAAGCTTTTTACACATTTGGGCTGAGCAAAAGTAAAAATATAAAAAAAAACCAAATTAAATAATAAAAAAAATTCACTTATGTCTGGCTGCGCGGGCCGCAAGAAAACGCCACGCGGGCCGCGTGTTTGAGACGCCTGATATAGAAAGTTCGAAAATTCGAAATCTTTCGAACCTTTCGAACCGCTCGATTCGATCATCGAAACTTCGGTTCGAAAAAGTTCGCGGCATCCCTATGCCTGACCGACTGAATTGTTTCAGAGTCTGTCCCAAGATCCGAGACGGGTTTCTCCCAGGCAGGTTTATCTGCCACATATACATCTGCCTCCCAACTGGACTCGTGCTAAACGTGCATGGATTGTACATCAGTGGAATCCATGGACGTTTAGAAGCAAATCAGTTTTGTTTTTATTGCCAGGTTCAAATCTTATGTACTCAAAAATTAATAAAATGTCATTGATCTCTGCAAAAATGTGTTGGCCAAATATATTTGCATGTACACGTTACAGGCATGAAGAAGTCAACAATTTTTTAAGTTTTTACAATCATGAGACTGACTTTAAAACTTCTTGTGGTGGAAAGTGCTTGTTTGGGGAATTTACATAAACAGAATATTTCTGGCTCCCCAATGCCTTTTTGAAATAGGATGCAAAAAAGTACAGATGTTAAGTGCTGTACAGTGTCGGCACACATATAAGGATATAAGGCCTATTTATAATGGAAATAAATGCAGCAAGTGCTCTGTCTCCAGATAGTGGCCAGCTTTTCGTAATATTGGTAGCCAAACAGAATTGATGCATCAGTAGCCAGCGGGTCACCTTTTGAACATCGCTGGCCATAAGAAAAGTGGGTGTTTGGTGGCCAGAGGCCAGATTCATAAAAAACCTCTTACCTACGACAACTTAGCTACGAAGTTCGTAAACTTACGATCATCGTAAGATGAGGCGCAAACGGTATTCACAAACGCATTCTTAAGTGAGAGGAGGAAAGTTACGACCTTTTACGGAGAAACAACGACTTCCGGTGTTGTTGCTATGGCGACGGCGTCTTCGGCAACACGAACAACCAATCGGAGAGCTCGGCATAGTTCGGAGCACGTGGATGTTTAATAACAAACACAGGCTAACTACTCGTTGATAGTCAGCCCTATGTATGTCCTGACCTGTCTGTGTTTAAACGTTTAGTGTTCAAGCTGTTTCTCATAAACACAGGCGGCCTTTTCATCACCGCTTGACTGGGGTTCGTGTCCGTGCAGTGATATATCGACGCTAACACGATTTAAACGCTTCGTTGACTGCTACGAAGTCAACACACCTGTCATTGTTGGTAAAAGCGCCGTGCCAGTCGTTTGCAAAGCGGCATAGATAGAAACCAATAGCCGCGGCGTTTTTCACGGCCTCGGAAATGCAGGAGCGAGCCGACGTTAAAGAAAAGATACGTTTGAACTACGAGAGTGTCAGCAAGAGCCACGCAAATACCTTTTCATACTCGGAGCGGACGCGAGCGTTCGATCGAAGTGCTGAATTCGCTCTGTTAGCCCGCGTCTTGGCAAGCGCTTCGGGACCGATCTTTTACGATTGCAACTCGATACTGACATGACACCCGGCAAAGAAAGGTATGACCATCATCGCGTAGCTACCACGGACTGTTATAGCTCGACAGTGACGTAGCGCCGTGTCAAAATAAAAATGGCATACTAATAAAAAAGTGTACATATCGTGTTGCGAAGGTAATCCATACGGCGTTTATTTAGCTCTATATCACACAAAACAAGAAGATAGAATCAATGAGAGTCCCTTTTCGACGACAGCGTTCGTCACCGCTGCCTCGGAAAACAAGGAGATCGAGATGACGAGGGAAAGAGATTGACCTCTGAAATTTGGTTTAGCGATCAAACTATTCATACGGGAAGGGTCCAAAAGGGTCACGCGGGCATATTCCATTCAGCAAGCCTGCCGGTCGTGGGCAGACGGTCTTGGCCAAGGACCGTCGGAGAAATGCTGCGCCCGAACAGGTCGGAGCGGTCGGAGTGCCTGCTAGGCCTATTCTGCCGAGCTCGCTTGGTCGGTGGGATCGTTGCCTTTGTTGCTTTTCCCGGGTGTCTGTGGATCCAGCGTTGATGTTCGTCGTGGTCGGCTTCAAGTACTTCTTCCTTTTTTCTTGCTGCTTGAAGTCGGGACGCGCGAGAAGAGCATGTAGAAAAATAAATATCCGCTGGTCGTCGCGACCAAGTAACTGTGCGATGCTGTCGGCCATGTTGATTTGATCGTAAAAAGTGCGTAAGACAGCTTCGGAGCTGTCGTAGGATTTTGTCGTAACCTGCGCAAAAGTTACGACAATTTCGTTTCGAGAATACGGATTTTCTCTCAAATATGTCGTACGCACTTTTTTCGTCGTAAGTTCGCTTTGAGAATCCGGCCTCAGATGCTTTCCAGACAACGTATGTTTTGCCACCAGTGGTTAAAACAAATTATGTGGCCAGACACTTGGTTGCCATATTTTTCTTTTGAACATCGGTGGCCATGCGAAAAGTGATTTCTCTTTGGCCAAATGCTTGGCAGACATTTAATTGCTTGCCACTTACGCCGCCGAGCAGAAATGGCGCATCAGTGGCCATACATATATGAATCATCTTTTGAACAACTGTGGCCAGAAGAAAAGAGTGCTCTGTGGCCAGATGCTTGCCAGACATCTTTTTGTATCTGGTAGCCGAGCAGAAATAATGCATCAGTGGCCACACACTTCCGGATCATCTTTTGAACACCTCTGGCCAGAAGAAAACAGGGTGCTCTGGGGCCAGATGCTTGCCAGACATCTTTTTGTCTCTGGTAGCCGAGCAGAAATAATGCATCAGTAGCCACACACTTTCGGATCATCTTTTGAACACCTGTGGCCAGAAGAAAAGAGAGTGCTCTTTGGCCAAAAACTTGCCAGACATCTTTTTGTCTCTGGTAGCCGAGCAGAAATAATGCATCAGTAGCCACACACTTTCGGATCATCTTTTGAACACCTCTGACCAGAAGAAAACAGGGTGCTCTGTGGCCAGATGCTTGCCAGACATCTTTTTGTCTCTGGTAGCCGAGCAGAAATAATGCATCAGTGGCCACACACTTTCGGATCATCTTTTGAACACCTGTGGCCAGAAGAAAAGAGAGTGCTCTGTGGCCAAACGCTTGCCAGACATCTTTTTGTCTCTGGTAGCCAAGCAAAAATAATGCATCAGTGGCCACAAACTTTCGGATCATCTTTTGAACACCTCTGGCCAGAAGAAAACAGGGTGCTCTGTGGCCAGATGCTTGCCAGACATCTTTTTGTCTCTGGTAGCCGAGCAGAAATAATGCATCAGTGGCCACACACTTTCGGATTATCTTTTGAACACCTCTGGCCAGAAGAAAACAGGGTGCTCTGTGGCCAGATGCTAGCCAGACATATTTTTGTCTCTGGTAGCCGAGCAGAAATAATGCATCAGTGGCCACACACTTTCGGATCATCTTTTGAACACCTCTGGCCAGAAGAAAACAGGTTGCTCTGTGGCCAGATGCTTGCCAGACATCTTTTTGTCACTGGTAGCCGAGCAGAAATAATGCATCAGTGGCCACACACTTTGGGATAATCTTTCGAACACCTGTGGCCAGAAGAAAAGAGAGTGCTCTTTGGCCAAATGCTTGCCAGACATCTTTTTGTCTCTGGTAGCCGAGCAGAAATAATGCATCAGTGGCCACACACTTTCGGATCATCTTTTGAACACCTCTGGCCAGAAGAAAACAGGGTGCTCTGGGGCCAGATGCTTGCCAGACATCTTTTTGTCTCTGGTAGCCGAGCAGAAATAATGCATCAGTGGCCACACACTTTCGGATCATCTTTGAACACCGGTGGCCAAGAGAAAAGTGAGTGTTCTGTGGCCAGATGCTTGCCGGTCTTTTTTTATCACCGGTGGCCAGAGAGAAACTGAGTTGTCTGTGGCCAGACACTTGCCAATCATTTTTTTATCACCTGTGGCCAAAGGAAAACTGAGTTAGTCTGTGGCCATACGCTTGCCGGTGATCTTCTGATCTCCGGTGGCCAGTGGCCGAGCTGGCCGGAGAGCGGCCAAAGGCTGGCCAGACACATAACACATTTTTCGTGCTGCCTGGGTTGCTGCCGCTGAAGCTCAATCAACTCAACAACATTTATTAAACAACGCGCGCGACGTGCTCGAAAAAATAAACCGAAAGAAGAGAAGTCGGGAGGGCGAAAGCTTTCTCCCGTCTACCTGGAGAAGGAGAAAAACGTCTCGTTCCTCCCTTCTTCTCGTGTCCGCTTGGGGGCGCCTCAGTAGAAGGAAGGAAGACGCGCGGTTACTACCTCTTTCCTCCAATTTTTTTTTAGAGCGCACCGGATTTCATTTTGTTAGCAGAACCACTCTTAATGACCAGCAGCATATACTGCGATTACGTCATGTGCAAACCATGTTAAACTGTTCAGCTTTCTGGTGCAATGCGATGTTCGCAACACTAGCTATGTATGTCCAAATCGTGAAGTTGTGCAGTATTTATAGCAGTCTCGGGATGATATACGGCAGCTTAATGAAATGTTAGAGCACATGAGTGATAAAGAACAGAGTTGTAAAGTGAGGGTCCGAAAGAAGTGCACGTAAAACCGAATATAACATTTGCCTACAGATGCAGCATCTCACAAAGTTCAGACAAGTTGATGCCCACATATGATTTATTTTAGGATTCTAAAAATTTCGCCTCTCCTTCGCGCAATTTATGTTTAATTATGAATATTCTTGTATGCATTTTTACGTTTTTTTCAGTAATGCGTTGTTTAGAAGAATATTTAGAAGTACCAGTTATATCCCCTTTTTCTGCTCATTTCGTGTATTTGCTTTCCGATCTATCATGTGAGCACAAAGTTTTTTTTTCTTACTCTGCAATCCTCTATTTTACACTGCAAAGCAGCGAACAAAAGAACGTTTCCGTTCTTTGTTCGCTGTTAAATCGGTTAAATGAACTCAATATGTGAAATTTATCGATGACAATAAAAATATATTTAATGTCTGACTGAAGATTTGACAACATAAGTAGACGATCGATCAACTCAAAGTTATTTGTTATAAGGAAATGCACCACCAATGTCTGAAAGATGCTCTTCAAATATGTTTCAAAATTTTAATCTTGATAGACACGTTATAAGTGATTTAGGAAAGCCTTAAATAAATTGATGATTTTGAAGCTAATTTAAATAGATATATGTGTTCCTCACTCATATATAGCTTCTCAAACATACAGAATCCTGTTATTGTCTCTTTTATGTGGTGAACAGGAGAATTATGTGTCTGTTGGTTGGACACAAACAAAATACAGAGGACAGCGTCGTGGAACTATGACGATTATGCAAGAAAACCATAAAAAATTGCCAGTTTAGCAGCTGCCATAACGAGTAGAGCATGACGAATTACATTGTTCTATTTGAAAGCAATCATCAATTACCAAGGGTGATGCATATTTGTCAATTAAATTGAGTAACATCTTGTGAAGAATAAACCTCAACATCCAGGCTATGCCAGTTCATCCAGTATAAGAAAATATTTAGTTGGGTAATCACTATTTTAGGCCAGATTCGATCTGAGTACGAAGGTGCTTATAAACTAGAGATAACAATATCATTCACTCCCTTCTGTATGATTCGTCGCCTGCATCACAGTGCCGAGTGTAAACAATGTTGGTTGGAAAAAGAACCATTGTGATTGTCGCTCAGTGTTTCTACAAAAGATAGAGTGGAAGGGTTTCTCCTAAAACTTTCGTGACATTTAAACACTGTATTGCTTTTAGCTCACTTGTGTCTTCATCATATATATATTGTGAAACGTAATTCGTAAACCATAGTTTATGATATAGATGGCAACGAGGTGCCGATTTCATAATTTTATGCACTGGAATTAATTTCTTTGATTAAGGGCACAACAACGATTCAAGGTTTAATACTGCGACGCAAAATTGTACCAATAGAGGGCACTTTAAGCGACCTACCTCACTTCGCGAAAACATTTTGATTCAGGTACAATGTACGTGACTCTGGTAAACAAAGGGGATGTTGAGTCGTATAAACACGACGTTTTGTATGTTAACGTAAATTTTTATTCGCTGTTGAGTCAAAATTAAATAACGGAATTTTATATTTTTGGTACCTGAAAACGAAAGTGGATTACATAATCTGTAGAAAAAAAAACTATATGGGTAGTTTCATCTCAAATCGGGCAGGCTAACAGGGTCTAATTTTTAATTTTCACGAAAAAAGTTATATGTTTTGGGGGCATTTCTCAAATGAAGGAGGGCGCAAACCGCATGTTCCCCAGATTTTTGTTCTCGAGTTACGAAGCGTAAAAGCCGCAGTGGCAGAAACTAGTGTTTTTGCCTGCCGTCGCAGGTCACGTGTTTGACACCCTCTGCTGGCGCTAGTGTTTTTTCTACACCCTTTTAACTTTTTCCCCTGATTTAAAAGGTACTATAAAGATACGTCGACGTAATCAAATATTTTAGGAATTTGATTGTTTTCTAAAAACAAATGTCAAACTTGTCACTCCGGTCGCTTTTTGGTCAACTTTGACAGGTCATTACTTTGTCTGTACTTAAGGTAAATTTTCTTTCTTTGACTCTACAGACGCCCGAAGCAAGCCCATAATAGATATAATAATATGATTATGATCTGTTGACTAGCCGCTCCGCTACCTTCACGTAAATGTTGTAAGAAATAACAAATGTTGAAAGTTTGAGGTCGATTTTCTCAAAAAACCCATTCTTGTAAGTATTTATTTTTTAAATTCTTTTAGATATATTTGTCGACTTAAAAAAAACGATCTAGAAATGTAATATTTTGGTTGTATGTCCTCTACTTGAGCCGCAATCACGTGGTTTGTGTGAACATTTGTTATTTTTCACAACGTTTACGTGAAGGTAGCGGAGCGGCTACTGAGCAGATCATAATGATATTACTATATCTATACTAGCCATGTTTAGGGCTTTCTATAGAGCTAAAGAAGTAAAATGTACCTTACGTACAGACAAAGTAATGACCTGTCAAATTTGACCAAAAATCGACCTGAGTGACAGGTTTGACATTTTTTTTTAGAAGACAATCAAATTATTAGAAATATTTGAATACGCCAAGGTATCTTTATAGTACCTATCAAATTAGGAGGAAAAAAGGGTGTAGGAAAAACACTAGCGCCAGCAGAGGGTGTCAAACTCGGCAAGGGCAAAGGCAGCTCCTTATCTAGTTTGCGTCGGCATCACGAAAATTCGGCCCAGAAGGTTCGAGCATCGAGCGTTCGGGGTGAGAATGAACAGGCACTTTCGAGAACAAGAAAATAAGACGAAATGATAAAAGTTATGCCCTGTGTAAGTTTCGCCGATGCATTAAAGACAGACATATGATTTACTTCGTTTCACGTTCTCTTTAATTACTCTTAATTCACTTGAATTACTCTTAAGTTTCTTGATTCCTCTTAATTTGCTTTGTCATCCTTCTTAATTTCATAGCCTCTAATTCGCCTGAGTGGTCACGTAAACATTGTTATACCTTTCGTGTCGCCGATGTGTTTTCGTTCAAGGACTTTGAAGGTCGACTGAACGATGAGACGTATAAGAGGTGCTGCCAACCTCCGCGGTTGTTTCTTCCCCAATTTTTATTGGGAACTTTTTCGTATTTCCCTAGATTTTCAAAAAAATGTATTATTTTGCGTTAATACTGAGATTATTGTTAGGGAGCAGCTTAAGAATGGATTCCTGTATTTGGGTGGCCATTTAAAGGTTAAATATGATTCGTTAAAACCTTTTTAGATAATTAAACGTTGTTACTCTGGCCTTGTGTGGCCACCCCTAAAGTCGCTGTTGTTACCACTGGGGATTATCTCTGGCCCCGACAATATACAAAGAACCCCTTTTCCCACTGCACTCGGCCGGCACGAAAAGGAAAAAGGGAAGGAACGTGTCTCAAAAGCCCTCTGAAACCCATGAAAAAGAATCCCTAGGTTTAAACAAGTTTTCCTTTGCCCCTAAACGGTGACAGAAATCCCTAGATCTAGGGGAAATCCCTAAGGTTGGCAGCTTTGCGTTTAAGGCTTTCGCCTTAATAAACGCGAATCTTCTAGAATTTCGTGATCAGGTGCTGCTTGCGCGGCCTTGCGCGCGGCTATATGGCCGCGGATAACTAGCGTAGACGCTTCTAGGTGTCAGACATTTGTGGAAACGTTCTGTAACACAGTCCAATTTCAGCCTCGACCAATAACGCTAGGATAATACTTAATAAGTCGTCGAAAACCTAATGTTGCGGTAAGCAAACGTCGATCGTTCGGCAGCACGTTTCGTGAAAAAGTCCCTTATTTATTTTTAATGCTAAAGCATTTACTGCCCCATGCAGCGAACCGATGTCATAAGCTTTGAAACAGCGAAAAACGTTTTTATCTTCCGTGATTCAGAATTTTCCGCTTCGCATTCGACAAACAATGTGTCCTTGGTTTTACGTTCAGGTAAGGTAAAAAGAAATCAAACCTAATAAGTCTCTTGTAATCTTTAGAAGAAAAAAAAAACACAGTTTAATATAGGTCGAAGAATTTGTTTGCATTTTATAAATTCATTTGCAAAAACGTTATTGTGAAGAAAGATTATCTTGATCGTATCCTCAGCACTACCAAGCTCAGTCATTTTTATCTATACGAGTACATGAAAGGTACGTCGTTCGTAGGAAGAATATGCCTTAAATTTCTACTATGGGGGTTATTAATTAATTTATTGACTCATTCATTGTATCCTTAAAGGTGCTCATTAAACACATTACACATAAGAAAGAGTCATAAATCAGATTCACATAATATTCATAAAAAGATTTTATCAGCAAAGTAAGAAAACCGAAAAACAAAAATATTAAATGCAGCAAAACACGTACGTATAAAAGATCAAATAACAAATAAATAAAACAATTAAGTTGACGGTCATTTATCCCGAAAATGTTGCGAAATTAACAAATAATCAAAGAGTTACCACTTTTTTGAATATAAAAATAAAAAAAAAGAGCGGAATGCATCCAGTGACATCGTTGAGGCTCTGTTCACGACCTCATAGCTTTCGAGTTTCCAGGAGTCGACTAAAATGGTAATGCCGGTCATATCGGCCACATTATCGTTGTGACTTTCAGGATCAAGGTAGTACCGACACATCTCACTGCGCGGTACCGATAAAAAAAAAAAAGCACCGTTGCTTATTTGTGTTGGGGTTCAAATCCCGTGCTCTGAAAAATTCCGAGCTCTCTCACTGAATATTCGAGTTGGCGAAGACGCTGTCGCCGTTTATCTACGAATAAATTAACTACACCGACTTGACATAACACAAATAGCAATTTAATTAGAGGTATCGTCTTCCATACAGAAGATATCACCAGTGAAACCAAGTTACGGCAATTAGAGAAAAGGCCAAAAAGAAATCCTATTTAAGTAGGTCCATGAGCACTCAATGCTGCCAGATGGTCCCACCAAAAAACATCCAAACGGCTGGAAGGTATAGGCCGAATATAGCCTGATCTGTAAAAATATATAGCCAAAATAGACAAGACTAAAACAATGATTTTAGGGTATTATTGACAATTTTTTACACACATAAAAACACGTTACATTTTCTTTTTCAACCCTCAGATGTGCCACATATTTTGTACATATGTCACATGCAAATGTTTAAAAACAAGCTTTGGAATGATAAAAATCTGCACAACACTGACCCTTCCTTTGTAGGTTTTCAAAAGTATGGCCAAAACACACAAAGAAAGCTTTAGTGTGATACTCGGCAGATTTGATACTAAAGTAAAAAAAAAAAAACAGAATACAGAAGCAGAACAGTCCGAACACTGGGCGTTTCAAACCAGGACCCTCAATATTCCACCTGCCTTTTTTTCTTTGTGTACAATATTGCCGCCCGCAGAGCCGAGAAAGCAACGCTCGGTCACGGTCTTCTAGAAGATTCTCATTCATTCTCGCACTAGTTGTAACTTTCCCTTTGCTTTGTTGTTCTCGAAAGTGCCAGTTCATCCTCGCCCCGAGCGCGCGACGCTCGAACTTTCTTTGCCGAACTTTCGAGATAACGACGCACTCTAGATAAGCAGCTGCCCGCGACCTTGTCGAGTCAGTCTCGCTCGCGCTCTCTGTTGTCGCCGCCGAATCGCCGCCTGCTTTTCTGCTGCATCGACGCTCTTTCGTTCTTTACTTATTTTTGGTTGGCACAAGTTCGCCTATTAAACCTTTATTTTTGAGTTCACTGCTCGTCTTCGTGTCACCTCCGTTCGTGACATTTCTGGTGGAGGTGCGGGGTAGAAGAAGGCCACGACGATGACCGCTCCACCCGTCGTTTACCTGCCCGTCGCCCCTCGGACTCCGACGCCTTTCCACGGGGAGATCCACGAGGACGTCGAGGACTGGATCCATCACTACGAGCGCGTGGCACGCCATAACGGATGGACCGCCGAGCAGTACCTGCAGAACCTCTACTTTTCGTTGGAGGGTACTGCGAGGCACTGGTTCGAGAACCACGAGGCTGCGCTCACGTCGTGGGACGCCTGCGTCACCGAGCTGAAGCGGGCGTTTATGAATCAGCATCGTAGGCAGCGGGCCGAAGACCTTCTCCAGGCGAGGACTCAAGGCCCCAACGAAACGGTCACCAGTTTCGTTGAAGACATCCTCCGCCTAAGCAGCCGCGCCGACCCGCAAGCCACCGACGAGAAGAAGTTACGCTTCCTTATGAGAGGCGTGAAAAGCGAAATCTTCGGCGGACTTATTCGCAACCCCCCGACGACCGTCGAAGAATTTGTTGCCGAAGCAACAAACATCGAGCGGGCGTTAATGGCCCGAGCGCGCCACTACCATCGGCTCAACGACGTTTCGACTCTGGCATCGGCAAGCTCCGAGTTCAGCACCAGCACCGACGAGCTTCGCGAGATGATCCGTCAAGTCGTTCGCGAAGAACTTAAGAAACTGCTGCCTGCTGCCGACCCCCGGCTTCGCTGTCCATCGCCGAAGTTGTGAGGGAAGAGCTTGAGAGAGCCATCGAACCACGGGCTCCTGTCAACCCTGCTCCGCTCGAGCAATCGACGGTGAGCTACGCCGCCATGGCCCGACGACCGCCACCTGCTGCCAGTCAACCTCCTGCGCCACGACAACGGGACGCACCAACACAGGCGTACCCCCGACGTCTCGCCGTTCGACGTCAGTACGTCCGGCAAGAACACCGGCGCCCAGAAAGACCGACGTTTGGCGAACGGCCGATCGACGCCCGCTGTGTTACCACTGCGGGGAAGCTGACCACGTGTACCGCCGTTGCCCGTACCGGCAGCTGGGGCTACGCGGCTTCCACCCCGACGACCCGCGCCCACGCTACGGTGAGCGACCACGCGAGATCGACGACTACCTACGGCGTACACCCTCTCCGATGTCTGCGCCTCGACGTGGGTCCCGTTCGCCTTCACCTCGACGTCCTGCGGCATCACCTGTCCATCGGTCCCGCCGAGAGAGCCTGTCTCCCCTGCCTCGCCGGGAAAACTGAGTGCGGCAATACCGGGAGGTGGTATTGCCGATGACGAACGACGCCAATATCCTCCACAAACGCCGGAGGGCTCCCACACCAGCGACGAGACGCATAGGAACGACGGTTCTGCGACGGTGTCGAATAACCTCGACGTTACCATCGACGGCTACGACGCGAAGGCACTCGTCGACACCGGAGCAGACTATTCCGTTTTAAGTGGGAAGCTCTCTCGCCGCCTTCGGAAAGTGATGACGCCGTGGGATGGCCCGAAAATACGAACCGCCGGCGGACATCTCATCACACCAGTGGGAAGGTGTACTGCGCGCGTGGACATCCACGGAGAGACCTGCCCCGTGAAATTCGTCGTCCTGAAGGACTGTTCGAGAGACGTCATCCTTGGCATGGACTTCCTCTCTGAGTACGGTGCCGTGATCGACCTTGGAGCAAACAGGTTGACGCTGCGAAAGCCCGTTCTACCTCCGGAGAGATCCAAAACGACGCCTGCCGCGGAGGGATACAAAACGACGCCAGCCGCCGTCCGAGTCATTGCGGACCACGTGAACCTGCCGCCACGGTCGAGTGTTCTTGTGCCCGTCGTGACCGATGCAGTTGCCCGCGGGAAAGTCCTTCTGGAGGGCAACGTCCAACTGCTTCTCGGAAGAGGAATAGGCGTCGCAAGGGGCGTAACGGAGCTGCAGGATGGACGTACTGTGGTCTTCGTGACGAACTTTCGACCGGAGGCGCAGCACCTCACGAAAGGTGCCGCTGTAGGACACGTTGAGGAACTCCGGGCCGACGCCGAAATCGCCGCGATCTCCGACGAGCCCTCGCCATGTCAGCCACACAGTACACCACCGCCACAGCTCGACGTTAACCCCAAGCTCAGTGCCACGGAACGACGACAGCTCGGAGACCTCCTCGCCGAGTTCGGCGACTGCTTTGCGACGACGTCGAGGGTGCGCCAGACAACAGTGGCGAAACACCGCATCGTTACCAACGAGGAAGCGCTCCCGGTGCATCGGCCGCCGTACCGGGTCTCCCTAAAAGAACGAGAGGCCATTCAAGAACAGGTACAAGAGATGCTCAACGACGACATAATTCAGCCTTCGAGCAGCCCGTGGGCCTCTCCAGTCGTACTGGTGAAGAAGAAGGACGGAACGCTTCGATTCTGCGTTGACTACCGGCGGCTCAATGCGGTGACGAAGAAAGACGTGTATCCGCTCCCCCGCATCGACGACACGCTGGACCGGCTGCGCCACTCACGGTACTTTTCGTCGATGGACCTTAAGAGTGGCTACTGGCAGATCGAAGTCGACGAACGGGACCGAGAAAAGACTGCCTTCGTCACGCCCGACGGACTGTATGAGTTCAAGGTGATGCCCTTCGGACTCTGCACAGCGCCGGCAACGTTCCAACGTGTCATGGACACCGTCCTGGCAGGCCTCAAGTGGCAGACATGTCTCGTTTACCTCGACGACGTCGTGGTATTCTCGGCCAACTTCGACGAGCATTTGCGACGCCTTCGAGCCGTTCTTGAGGCTATCAGGACCGCAGGACTCACCCTGAAGCCGACGAAGTGCCGGTTTGCCTACGGCGAACTGAAGTTCCTGGGCCACGTTGTGAGCAACGAAGGTGTAAGTCCTGACCCTGAGAAAACTCGCGCCGTAGCTGCCTTTCCGCCGCCCACCGACAAAAAGGCCGTCCGAAGATTCCTTGGACTTTGCGCATACTACCGGCGATTCGTTCAGGATTTCGCCAAGCTTTCTGCGCCGCTCACGCACCTTACGAAAGACGCCGTGAACTTCGAATGGGGTGGAGAACAACAACAGGCATTCGACGAACTGAAGCGGCGGCTCCAGTCACCACCGATTCTCGGCCACTTCGACCAATCTGCCGAAACGGAAGTTCACACAGACGCCAGTAATACAGGACTCGGAGCGGTACTGGTCCAACGACAAGACGGTGCGGAGCGCGTGATCGCATACGCTAGCCGGACGCTGTCAAACGCGGAACGCAATTACTCGACAACCGAGAAGGAATGTCTGGCCGTCGTCTGGGCCATCACGAAATTCCGCCCGTACTTGTACGGGAGTCCTTTTCGGGTGGTCACCGACCACCACTCGCTGTGTTGGTTAGCGAGCCTGAAGGACCCATCGGGACGCCTCGCTCGGTGGAGCCTACGACTGCAAGAGTACGACGTGACCGTGGTCTACAGGTCAGGCCAAAAACACAGCGACGCCGACTGCCTGTCCAGAGCCCCCGTCGAGTCAGCTACCGGCTGTGCCAAAGACGACGACGACGACGATCACTTTCTTGGGGCAGTAAGCGTTCACGGTATGGCAGCGCTCCAGCGGGACGATCCTGAGCTGCGCGCACTGATCGACCACTTGGAGGGACGAGGGGGTACGATTCCCCGAGTCTTCTCACGTGACCTGCCAAGATTCGCCGTCCGGAGAGGTATCCTCTACAAAGAGAACTTCGGGGGCAGCAACTCGACGTGGCTCCTGGTGATTCCTGCTAGTCTTCGAGAAGAGATCTTCCAAGCCTGCCACGACGACCCAACATCTGGTCACCTTGGCTACAGTAGGACTCTTGCACGGATCCGAGAGAAATACTACTGGCCCAAGCTCCCGAAGACTGTCCACCTCTACGTCCGTTCGTGCCACGAATGCCAACGACGCAAGAAACCACCGACGAAGCCGGCAGGTCTCCTGCAACCGATCGCGCCCCCGACTGCACCATTCCAGCAGATTGGAATGGATCTTCTCGGACCATTTCCGCCGTCGACGCAGGGAAACCGTTGGATAATCGTGGCAACTGATTATCTCACCAGGTACGCCGAGACAAAAGCACTCCCGTCGGGGACCGCCGTGGAAGTAGCCAAGTTCTTCGTGGAGTCTATCGTCCTCCGACACGGCGCTCCCCAAGTCCTGATTACGGACCGAGGATCCTCGTTCATGGCGCAACTGACACAAGAGATACTCCGCCTGAGCCACACCGACCACCGCCGGACCACGGCATACCACCCGCAGACCAACGGGCTGACGGAGCGACTAAACAAGACCATCGCCGACATGATTTCGATGTACGTGGACGTGGAACACAAGACGTGGGATGAAGTGTTGCCCTACGTCACGTTCGCGTACAATACGGCAGTTCAAGAAACGACTGGGATTACACCTTTTCAGCTGGTGCACGGCAGAAAGGTGACGACGATGCTCGACGCCATGCTGCCCCACGACCCGACGGACGACGGCACCGACGACGCCCAGCTGGTCACCCAACGAGCAGAAGAGGTGCGCCAGCTAGCTCGCCTTCGCATAAAGGACCAGCAACGTGTCGACGCTGGTCGGTACAACCTTCGTCGCCGCGACGTGGAGTTCCAGCCCGGAGACAGGGTGTGGGTGTGGACGCCCATTCGCCGCCGCGGACTCAGCGAAAAACTGTTAAAACGCTACTTCGGACCCTACAAGGTCATCCGCCGCCTTGGGGACTTGAACTACGAGGTGCTCCCCGACGGAACCCGACCATCAGGACGCCGCCAGCCACGACCCGAAGTCGTCCACGTCGTTCGACTCAAGCCGTTCTACGCACGATAGGATTGCGATACTGCATGTTTATTTCGTTTCACCGTAAATTTTTTAGCCATTTCTGTTTTCCTTTCACGTTGCATCGGGACGATGCACTTTTAAAAGGGGGATAATGCCGCCCGCAGAGCCGAGAAAGCAACGCTCGGTCACGGTCTTCTAGAAGATTCCCATTCATTCTCGCACTAGTTGTAACTTTCCCTTTGCTTTGTTGTTCTCGAAAGTGCCAGTTCATCCTCGCCCCGAGCGCGCGACGCTCGAACTTTCTTTGCCGAACTTTCGAGATAACGACGCACTCTAGATAAGCAGCTGCCCGCGACCTTGTCGAGTCAGTCTCGCTCGCCCTCTCTGTTGTCGCCGCCGAATCGCCGCCTGCTTTTCTGCTGCATCGACGCTCTTTCGTTCTTTACTTATTTTTGGTTGGCACAAGTTCGCCTATTAAACCTTTATTTTTGAGTTCACTGCTCGTCTTCGTGTCACCTCTGTTCGTGACAATATTAGTATCACTCCATTACGGTTTGCGCTATTTCTGACTGTGTTGTCCTTTCTTAGCGTGGCGAAGATTGGAAAATAGTCAATTGTTAAGCGGTGAAGCCGCGAAGGGCTCATTTTCACGAACTTGGGTGCCTAAGGATTTTCACAATGAGCACCAAAGCGGCATTTGGAGGCTACAGTCGTCTACGTTCGGATAGAAGACGCGCTACAGGGCATGTGGTAACAGTGCAGTTTGTTTGTTTTGTCTGTTGCACTGGGCTGTGGGGAGACATCTTGAACTCCGCAAGCCTTGCTTCTCCGCGCAGTGAGAAAACACCGATATGTACAAGTTTGAAGCCTTTCTCCTTGCTCACTCTCCTCTCGACCAGCCAAAAGAGAAATTTTTTTTTTCGGAACTGCTTAGAAGTTCCGAGCATCATCGCCCTTTCTCGCCCAACTACAAGCCTTGTTCAGCTGTATAATATAAATATAGACGGTTGTATGAATGTATATATCTATTAAATTTTCATACAGCTCCTTTTTACGCAATATAGCAGGAACAAGAAGAAATATCTA